>CAUYRH010120867.1:0-19115 GCA_963574655.1 Perodicticus potto | reverse complement strand
TTAGTATCTTGTTAAATATTTTTGCATCAATATTCATTAGTGATATTGGTCTATAGTTTTCTTTTCTTGTTGGGTCTCTCTCTGGTTTAGGGATCAAGGTGATATTTGCTTCATAGAATGTGTTGGGTAGTATTCCTTCTTTTTCTATTTTTTGGAAGAGGTTTAGTAATATAGGTGCAAGTTCTTCTTTAAAGGTTTGGTAGAATTCTGATGTGAAGCCATCTGGTCCTGGGCTTTTCTTTTTAGGGAGATTTTGTGTAGATGACGCTATTTCAGAACTTGATATAGGCCTGTTCAGCTTTTCCACTACATTCTGGCTAAGTCTTGGTAGGTGGCGTGCTTCTAAGTATTGGTCCCATCTTTCTTTTCAATTGTATATAGTTTGTTCTTTAACTTATCCATTGAGTTTTTAATTATTACTATTATTTTTTAGACAGACTCATACTCTGCTGCCTCAAGCAAGAGTGCCAGGGCATCAGCCCAGCTCATGACAATCTCAAACTCCTGGGCTCAAGTGATCCTCCTGCTTCAGCCTCCTGAGTAGCTGGGACTACAGTGCCCACCACAGCACTGAGCTGATGTTTCTATTTTTGATAGAGATGGACTCTCTCTTTTGCTCAGGCTGGTCTCCAAGTCCTGAGCTCAAGGAATCCTCCAACCTTTGCGTCCCACAGAGGTGGGATTACAGGCATGAGTCACTGTGCTGGCCTTAGCTTTTAATTTTAATGTTTATGGTTTTCCTTAGAACTTCTGTTTTATTTATTTCTTCAAATCTATATGTCTTCTTATAATATATATTCTTTTGCCCATTTTATGCTTTTTAATCACCTTAATCTGTTTAAACATATTTTTATATCAGCTTTCAGATTATTATTTTATTGGTTCTTATTCTAGGGCATCTGACTCTCCTGTTTTATCTGCTGACTGTGTCTTGTAATTTTTTCTTGTGAGCTAATTTTATACAGGACTTGCACAGTTTTAAGAGAGAACTCTGTGTGACAAAGGTATAGTAACATCCTTCCGGAGAAGACTGGCATTTCTTCTTTAAGGTGCTCCAAAGAAAGTTATAAGCAAGTATGTGCTAAATTATTAGCTTAAGATTTCTTAGTCCTGGTGAATAGCAGCGTTCGACTTCAAATCCATCAGAGGCCCAGGCTGAGCCTTTTGCTTTCTCTTAACACATATTTCTCCTCTTCAGAGACAAGGCAGAGATTCCCTCATCGGGTCCCTGTGCAGCAGGCAGAGTTTTTCTTTTCTAGTTCTACTTTGCCAGAGATGTAGCCCTCTAAGACTTGACTTTATATTTGAGTTATGCTTCCAACTCTCCACATTTTAGGATTTTTAATTCACTATAAAAGTCAAACTTTTAGCGTAGCCTGACTTTGATTAGTCCCCAACCCCTAGTGCCATCACACACTCAGCGTGAGTGCTTGCCAGAATCAAACTTCAGTTTCTTTTTTATTTCTAGTATCATCCTTTTCTTCTTTCAAGCTCAACTATTCAATTTTCATGTAGCATTTCTAGGCATCTGTAAAGGATTTGTGTTTCAATCTATCATTTTCTAAACTTATTGAAATAACAAAATCTTTTAAAAAATATCCTAGCAGAATGAATTTGCACGTGCGTGCGTGTGTGTTTATAAGCTGTACATTTCCTTTGATTAATCTACCTATTGGACAATCCAGCATATCATGCCATTTGTGGATCCTGCTTTCATGTGATTTCTTGCCAACTTGATCATAGACACAAATGCAACTGGAGGTGCTAAGTTATATGAAAGTCCTCTGCTACTATGTAGTTATCAGGGTGATACCAAGTGTACTTATGTTAATCTTTATAAAGATTATAAAAATGGAAATACAAAATTAATTCTCATGGGCTGGGTGCAGTGGCTCAGTCCTATAATCTGGGAGGCCAAGGTGGGTGGATTGCTTGAGCCGAGGAGTTTGAGACCAGTCTGAGCAAGAGCAAAACCCGGTCTCTACTAAAATCAGAAAATTAGCTGGGCATTATGGGACACACCTATAATCCCAGCTTCTTGGGAGGCTGAGGCAAAAGGATTGCTCCTCAAACTCCCCAAGAGTTTGAGATTGCTGTGAGCTATGACGTCATAGCACTCTACCCAGGGTGCTCAAAAATCCAACCCTCCTGCAATTCTCCAAGAAGTCTTTGGATTCCAGAATATTTTTGTCTGGTTGATGGACACTACTTTTGGGCAAAGTCTTCTTTGGCTTAGTCTCCAGATTTATACCTATCAGTTTTAGGAAATATTCTCTTCTTCAGATCCCACTCAGACACCAGTTATGCTGAGAAGGCTTCTGTAATTGTAAGGGGATAAAAATATTACACCTACTATATTCATCAGGGTTGTCCAGGGTAACAGAACCAACAAGATGTGTGTATTTGTGTATGTATGCATCCATGCATTTGTATATGTAAATATACATATGTGTTTACAGAAGTGTGTTCACACCTACACACACACACATATGTATATAGAGAGATTTATTTTGAGAAGTTGGCTCATATCATGAAGGCTTGGCAAGCCCCAAATCTGATAAATCTGGTAGGGTAGACACCAAGCTGGAGACTTAGAAAGAGAAGAGTTTCACTTTGAGTTCAGAAGCAGTGTACCAGCAGAATTTCTGCTTGCTCAGGGGAGTCGGGGCTTTGTTCTATTAAGCCCTTCAACCGATTGGACATGGCCCGCTCCCACTGTGCAGGGCAATCGGCTTTATTCAGAGTCCACCAATTTAAATGTTAACCTCATTCAAAAAATATCTTCACAGGAACACCCAGAATAATATCTGACCAAATATTTGGGGACCATGGCCCAGCTAAGCTCACAAATAGTCATCACACTGACATTATTGCTTTTGTCTGTTGATTGGTGAATCATGTGTTTAACATCTGCCTCGTGGCCTAGGCTGCAACCACCTCCGGGGCAGACACTGCAGTGTCTAGGATGGTTTCTGGAATGGAGTAGAAGCTGGATGCATTTTTGTTTAATGAGTTAGTGATAAAAGGGCAAGCAGAGAGGGAAACTGAACACCTGACCCTGAGTTCTTGAAAACATTTATTTGCAATATTTGTCATTACAGAGCCTATACCTGTTTCAAGTCAGATGTTTATGATACAAGTAACTTTTACTGAGGGAACCTACATGTTCCAGGTACCATACCAGTACTGTAAGTGTTTTTATTGGCCATGAGAAAGTACCTATGTAGATCAACAAATGCTGATCTCCCTTTCTTGCAGAAAGGATGGGATGATTCTTTGTGGTCTTGTTTAGTTCTGAACCCCCCTAAAAACATCTCACGGATTAATTGAAAGTTTTTTGGGAGGGTGCATGAAGGGAAGTGGGACTCTTGAATTTCTCCATCTCAACTGCAGGTAAGGTTTAGTTACATGCATGGCAGATTGAATTGTTTCAAGGAAACCACATACACTTTTTGGAATTTCTGAGTCTGCAGTTCCCTTTCTTCTTTGTAGTAGTCCCTGGTGGGGATGCCAGTGTGATCAACTAAGATAAACCCCACAGTTAAGGAAACAGAAGATACCTACCGGGAGGGGTCAGGGGATGACTGGTATTGCAATTTCCTCAACTCCTAGCTATAAGAAAAATCACAGCCTCACTCAATTCCTGAACAGTAGGAGCAATCAGGCAAATTTTCAGACCCTTTCTAACTCTGATTTTCAAGCCAGACCACTACAACTCTAGGTGGACAGAAAGCTGGCCTTATACACAGTCTTTCCTCATAAACGAATGTCGACTTCAGGCCAGTTTTGGACAGCTTATAGAGACTGCACAGACTGTCTTTGTATCCTGTAGTTCACCGTTTGATGTAAAGAGCCAAATCCCACTTCATTTTAATGCTACAACCCTGACCCAAAGTAAAGATGGGATGTATGTTACATGTATGTTCACCCACTGCACATGCTCTCAAGTCCCTTCATGAACACGTATAGCTTTCCCCCCAAACCTTCTGAACATGACTCTATTGTGAAACATACACCCTGCAAGGCATGAAACTCAATCTGCCCTTTCCCTCTTTGAAGAGGGAGCATTTTCAGTCTTCCCAGTTTGCAAACTCATATTGTTAGGAAAGCTCTCCTTTTCTAGATAGCCATCCTGGTGGTCTTTGAGGTGACACTAACATATTTCCCAGTTGTTATGTCTGGATTATGTCACCTCAGATCCATATGTTGAAGCCCTAACTCCCAATACCTCAGAATGTGACTTCCTTAGGGGAAGGAATCTTTAAAGAAGTGATTAATTCAAAATGGGGTCATCAGAGTGGCACCTAATCCAATGTGACTTGTACTCTTACAAGGATAGGGGACTGGGACAGGGACACACACAAGAGGGAAGACCACGTGAAGACGCGGGGAAGGGCGGTCATCTGTGAACCAGCCACCGCTGCTGCTACCTTGATCTCACGCTTACGGCCTCCCAAAAGGTGAGAAAATAAATTGCCGTGAGGTAAGCCACCCAGTCTATGGAATTTTGTTATGGTAGCCCAACAAAATTAGTAAGACTGGATTTTTCATGTAATTTTTTTCCTGTAACAATCAGATTCTTCATCGTTTTCTTTCCTTTTGAAGCCAAACTTGATCCCGCCTGGGTTCTTCAGTCAAGGCTCTTCCTTAAACTTGCTATTTGGAGCAGAACATACAAAGTTGAAACAACTGTTAAGGTTTGGCTTCAAACCTTTTCTTGACACTGCAAATGGCTACAAGGTTTAGGATAATTTTAAGAAGGATCTGGTACTAGTTTGTATTCAATTAGCAAAAGCACAGGAGACAGGGAAATGTCCCGATTTGCTGGGTGACTCTGGTATAGTTAAAGGTGCCTGTGAAAACCTGTCTGATGGCTCAGCTCTGGACAGGTGCCACTTAGCTGTATGTTCCATCTATAACTTGTACCCCAATCTCTGCAGTTGCTCATAGAAAAAATAGTACAGGCAGGTCAATGAGATTTCATTGCCACTGCTGGATATAGAAAAAAAAAAGTGACTCACTGGGGAATTATCTGTGACCATCTACCAAGTTCAATCTTCTTTATTATTGTTAATAATTGAATATGAACCATAAAAGTCTCTTTCTTTTCTCTCAATGGTCTCCACCTTGTCCTTTAGAAAATACGCAAAAATGCATCCTCATATGATTTAAAACCTGTGGCTCAGCGAGTAGGACGCTGGCCCCATATACTGAGGGCTGCGGGTTCAAACCCGGCCCTGGCCGAACTGCATCAAAAATTAGCCGGGTGCTGTGGCGGGCACCTGTAGTCCCAGCTACCTGGGAGGCTGAGGCAAGAGAATCGCTCAAGCCTAAGAGGTGGAGGTTGCTGTGAGCTGTGACTCCACAGCACTCTACCGAACTCGATAGAGTGAGACTCTGTCTCCACAAAAAAAAAAAAAAATGTATAAGTTTGTTTTATTTCTATACTTAAATATAGAAAAAAAATCAGAAAATTACTTCCTTTTTTATCAAACATTAAGTTACAACCCATAGTTTTGATGATAAAGTTTATATAGAGTGTTATGAGTTCACTCCTGAAATTCCTATATGTAGACATATCTACTTTTTCCCTTTTTTCCAACTTCCTGGCTCTTCTTAAACTTCAATGCAAAAGTATCTCTTCCTATCCTTGATCAAACAGCTTAATCTTCTGCCTACGATTTTCAATTATATTGGCTTTGCAAGGTCTGAGGACATTGTGAGAAAGACACTGCAAACAGCCTAGCATTATTATAAGCTGTGCAGGCTCAAACCCACGCAAAGTCTAGGTCTCAATTTATCATAACCCCCAGGCATGTCTACATTTTCTATAAACAAATTGGAATTATTTCCCCTTTTGATCTGGATGCACTAAAAATGAAATCTCTCATTTTGGGATAAAAGCTTTCTTTTCTTTTTTGTAAAGTTAGAGGAGCTTGTTCCTGATTTAAAAAAAGGAGAGGTTGGGGGCCACCGGCCCTTATGCAAGTTTCCCACCTCTCTCTCCATAGCTGACAGAAGGACTATAAAGAAGTAGTAACCCCAGGCCTCCTTTCAGCTTCATTCCCATGGACGTCTCCTGTTATGGCAAAGGCAGCGGATAGGAAATCAGAGATACAGTAATATTAAGCATTAGCCAAGGGACCTTTCATTTGGAGCAGAGAATGAATCACCTTCAGCCCCTCTTTCTTCCATCTCTGAGACCAGGTGCTGGCTGGCACGTGTGCAGGGGGGAGCTTTGTAAGCGTTTCTACTCCTTCTTCTTGGTTCCAAAGCTTATTTATGTTTCATTATCTTTTCCATCCAAGGTGAACGTGAGCTATTAGGCGGTGCTCAGGTACCAATTGTTTGGCTTGGGTACAGAAATTTTCTCACAGTCTTGCAGGACTGAGTTTTTTTTCCCCTTGCAAAGCACAAAAGTTCACTGCTCAACAAACTTTCTTCTCTTCTCCTTATAGAATCAAGGAAGGATTCTGGATATTTTCCCAAAGTTTTGTTACACTGGAAAGAGAGGACTATTGAGGTGATACCCTAAAGGGGACATCTTGGATACCGAAAGGAAAATGCTTTGGGGTTTATAATTTGGGTTTCTTGGGTTTATAATTGAGTACTTCCTTGAGGTCGGAGTCTGCATGCATGCACACTCTAAATGCAGAAACTGGGATGAAAAAGAGCCAAGCCATTTTTTACTCAATAGAATTCTCTGTACAGGTCAAGGAAATGCCAAACTTAACAGATGTCTTAGACTGTGCCCTGCAGGTCAATAAATTAGAGTTTTGTTGAACCAGGAAGAGGAAGGAATTCCAGAACTTCAGGTCCCCAAATGGAAATGCTCCTTAGGACAAGTCTAAACTAGGGAAATAGCACTGGAGCGCTTCCAAGTCAGTTGGCCCAGTCTCCCATAACTCATTTCTGGGCCCCCTGAAGCTGTTTGTTCAACTCTGCCTTCTACAACGCTGCAGTGTCAAAGGGAGTTAATCATTAGCAAGTGTGAATAATGTCAGTGTAACACAGCATGTTTGCAGTTCTGTCTGATTTGACAAAATTTTAAGCATTTGTCAGAAATTAAAAAAAAAACAAAAACATGACCACAGAATGTTAAAGTAGCATGGAATTTCAGAAGCAGTTAATTCACTCTCTAGCATTTTAAATCACCATTGTCATTGTTTTCCCAGAGGAAGGTGTCCAACGATGCTCTCTGGGTGATGTCGTGGTCGTGACCGGCCTGATACAGTCTGATCTAGCTCAAGTCAGCTTAATGCAGCTCATCTGCAGAGGCCCAGTCTTCAGAGAATTACAATGGTTTAGGTGCAGGGCCTTCAACCCTCTATTTTCCCTCTCCTTTGTCAGAGCCACCAGGCGCTGCTATAGAAAAAATGACATAGACCCATCTACCATCTAGAGCCTCATAAAGTCTCCTGCTTGTCCCCTGGGCTTGGGATCATAATGAGTCCAAGGCTTCTCTTGGCAAGAGTCAAAAGAAGCAGTAGGTCCTGAAACTCTGAGGTTGAGAATGGGATGCAAAACAACATTCTAGCAGGCATTGAAAGAAGAATTTTCCTTGGGCTCATCTGAGTTCTGATCGAGAGAGAGTGATCATCCAAAAACATAATCAGAAATTCCAGCAGCCACCCAACAGGTGGACGGGGTGAGAGCCATGGGCTTGCAGAGGCTTTCAGCCAATCTCTCCACAAAAGCAGCTGAGTCCCAGATACTGCAGTGTCTCTGAAAATCAGTCACATGTTGCAACTATGATAGTTAGGAGATTCTTTCAAGAAGGTGCACAGATAGACTCATCTTTTTCTGGAACGGGAGGTCCTCACATCTGCCCCTCTTCAGTTCATACACCTTATTGTTCAATCCTGAAAGTCAGGACAGGATGAGACAGTCTCCAAATCCTACTCCCTAGGGTCTCTGATCATCCCTCTGTTCTCCCTTTCTGCAGCCACGGGCTTGCTTGGGTCCTTGTAATTTCTCTCTGGGTCTCCCTTGAGTTAGTCTTTATGACCCTCAAACTCAGTCAAGGTATTGCAGAGTCACCTCCTCAAACTGCAGAATCGCTCCAAACACTTCCTTGAATGTGCAGTGGGCTCCTTCCCAACAGTTAAAGGCCAGTCCTGGGCTGTGGGTTGCCATTCGCTTCTAACTGGGCTTTGCCTCCTCTTCCAGCCCCAGAGTCATTCTCTCCCGCCTTCCAGTTCACACTAGAGTTTTGTACGTCATGGGCTTTTACACCTCTTGCCTCCTTCCAGCTCCTCCCTCTGCCTGGGGCACTAACTCTCTGCTCTTGGCCAATGTGGAAATTCCATTTAGCTGCCCCAGAAAGCTTTGTGTTTACCCCTGTTCTCCTTGTCCTCTCCCCCATTGCTACCACCTTGAACTCAATGCCCTCTTCTGTACTGCTTTAGTCCCTGTCTGTTGTGTATTACAGGATCGTCTGTATTTCTTCATGTCCCCTTTTCTGCATTATGTAGTTCCAGAAGGCAGAGCCTGTCTTGGGCACTTTTGTATCTTCGTTTTCTAACGTACTACTACTGAATGCCATAGAAGTCTGTTGAAGTGCACAGAACTGAAGGACAGACAGTTGCCAGCATCAGGGTTCAAGTAAATAACTTCGGTTCAAAAATGCCTTGCTTGCTTAGATTGTAGAATGAAATTGAACAACATAGTTCTCAACCAGCAGCACTTCGTGATATCCTGGAGTGGTCTGGTGATGGGAGGCTGACTCATAGGAAGAGGAGCAAGTCTCTCGAGCAACCTTCCCAGGGGAACATTCCGGGTCTCCCTGCTTGAAGTTCAGACCTACTTGGTCTGGGGTGTGGTGGGACCAGGATTTAAAACAGCTCCTGAAAGGCCGAGTGCTGTGGCTTACACCTGTAATCCTAGCACTCTGGGAGGTTGAGGTGGGTGGATCACCTGAGCTCAGGAGTCAGAGGCCAGCCTGAGCCAGAGCAAGACCCTCTCTCTAGCAAAAAATAGAAAAATTAACTGAATATTATGATAGGCACCTGGAGTCCCAGCTACTAGGGAGGCAAGAGGATTGCTCTAACCTAGCAGTTTGAGGTTACTGTGAGCTATGGTGTCATGGCACTCTACCCAGGGTGAAAAAGTGAGACTCTGTTTCAAAATAAATAAATAAATAAATAAATAAATAAATAAATAAAAATAAATAAATAAAACAGCTCCTGACAAGACGTTAATGGGCGCTATGTTTGAAATCTGCATTTTCTTACCTTTGGTTGATGCCTTACGAGTTCAAGTACACAGAGAGCTGTCTCTGAGTTCTGTGGCTAGGGGTCTTGAGTGGCTTTCAGTAAAGGCTTGTTCATGCCCTCCCTCTCCTTTCTATTTTCTTTTCCTTATGAAGGAAACCCTAGGATAATTGCTATTCTTATCTTTCCTATACCAGGGGACAGCAAATATTATAAGGTTTTCTATTCCTCCTGTTTTTAAAACACTTCCTCTAACAAGGGAAAAAACGTGTAAACTTGAATGCGTGCCACTGTTTCAGTACTTACGTTTTCCTATTTGTCTTATTTCAAAATCATGGTAGGTAGCTTCTAAGATGGCCTTTAACAATCCCTGTCTCCAGGTGTTCATTGCTTGGATAATCCTCACCCCTTTTCTTGCTTCTAATGAGTTGACCATCTCAATCTTGAGGAAGTTGTGATCATAATTTAAGAGCCTGGGACTTCTGTCTTGCTAGCGGACTCTTCCTGATGGCTTGAAGAAAGAAGTTGGCTTTTTGGAAAGCCCATGTGGCAAGGCTGTGAGGGCATCTTCCAATACCCATAAACTGAGACGCTCAGTCTAGCCACTCAAAAAGAATTCAATCCTGCCATCAACTTGAGTTAAAATATCATATTCATTCATCAATTATCCTCTCAAATGAGACCCCAATGCTTTCTGACGCCTTGATGACAGCTTTGACAGATACTGTCAATCAGAGAATCCAGCTAAGTTGTGCCCAGATTCCTGACCCACAGAAACTAGTGGCCAAGCTGGTGGTGATTTTCTACATAGCAGCAGATAACTAATAACAGATACAAACTTGATAATATTGTGCTGTCATATACAATTTTCTCATTGTTACAGATGAAATTCTGGAGAAGAGAGAGACAATTTCTTTTTCTTTTTTTTTTTTTTTTTTGGCCAGGGCTGGGTTTGAACCCACCACCTCTGGCATATGGGGCCAGCGCCCTACTCACTGAGCCACAGGTGCTACCCGAGAGAGACAATTTCTTATATAGGTTGGAATCTTCCTCAGGGTATTTAGTGAAGGGTTTTGCATATAGTAAATGGCCATTAAATACTTCTTGAATGAATGAACCAAGGTATAATTGTCTTGGTATTTTTAAAAAGTGACTTGGATTCATGCCTCTGATATTTGGCATCTTTGATTCTGCTACGCTCATGTGGTTAAAAGGTTCACATTTATTTTTTCTCAGTTTATAAAGAAAATTGATTGTTTCTATAAAACACTATGGCTATTTTTTTCCTAAGAATTTGGAGAATAAGTAGTTCTTCTCTTTTGCAGGTTGAGCAAAGGTTGGATAGAGTTGAGAAAGCGGGGCAAAATATATTTGAGCTACAAATTATAGGTCCTGATCATTTTTGACTGCTGGCCCATATTTTTCATACTGCTCACCTAAATAACAAGATTTATTTGTAGGATGTCAAATCTTTTCTTTTGGCAGCTGAGATCTGTGTTAAGAAAGATCTGAATCACTTATTAGTAAGATTTAGTCCATGGGGAAATCAAAACCAGTGAAAACATAAACACAAAAATAATCAGCCATATTCTAATTAATGATTAGTTTTATTCCCCCACCCTCTCCCCGCACTCCTTTTGCTTCTTGGTGCATCTCTTTGGGACACAGAGATAATGGCCACGGGGGAGGTGAGAGAAAGGGTCGTGGATGGAAGGCTGCCTTTCCACTCTCCTCTGGAGGAGGTCACCTCTGTCTTTATCTTTCTCTCCTTCACAGCACAAGAGGTTCTCTAAAGGTATCGCTGACTTCCCCGAAGGGCTTCCCCATTCCTGCTCCACTGCGGCTGCATTTCTGGGTCTGGACTCTGGAGTCTGAATTTATAGCTGTCTTGTGTTCTTGCTCTGGCAGAAAGACATCCTCTCCCTCAGGCGTCTTGCCTCTTAACTCTCTGCTTTGAACTGCAGCCATGTGCGTATGTGATCAATCTGTCCTCCTCAAGACATCCAACCAGGGCAGGCAGGGGAGTCCATCTGGATGCTCTGCGGTTCTCCGGGAGGTGCGAGAGAGCCCATCGAGACCGGGAGGGGCAGTAATTGCCTCCAGGTGTAGCCAGGGACCCCTCTTAGGCTAGATGGCTCAAGACACACCATCCTGAACCTCAGTTGCTGGCCACTTTCTTTCCTGGTGGTAGAAGGGGTAAAGCTAATGCTCATAGCAGTACTATATTTCCAGTTCTGTGCACTGCCTGCAAGCATGGTATAAGACCTACACGGGCAAACAAACTACTGAATTTCAGCAAGGCAATTATCCTATTCTGTCATGAATTTGTGGATTAGATGACCCTGTGTCTAGGCAGTCTGGTCAACTGATGAACCACCAGTTCCTATAGATTGTCGGTTGATAGGTCATTTTCAACCTGGACAACCTTTGCAGAGGGTTTGTCTTTAATCTGTGCTGTTCATTATTTGTTAACAGTGACTTGGATGAGATTATTCATGACACACTGATTACCTTTGTTGCTCTTGTGAAGCAGGATGAGTTTAGCAAAGATACTGAAAGAATACAAATTTAGAACTCTGGATCAGTGGATGAAATCTAACAAGATAGGTTTCAGCAAGGATAAATGTGAGTGCTAGGGCTTGGATTTCACACACTCAGCTTCCTCAGTACTATTTGTTCTTGTTTCCCAGACAAGGGAGAGTTGGGTTTTGAAGGCTGCGCTTGGATAGAAAGCAAGATAGTATTGTCTCGGGGAGACGCTGAACTAAAAGTTGACAGGGCAATTCAACAGTTGGGCAATATCTAACGAGGCTGGAGGGGTAGGGTGAATCTGGCCACAACGCCAGTCAGCCAGAGATCTACTGAAAGAGAAGACTTGGAGAGGGTGGGGGAGGCAGGTTGTAGGCAGAGCCTGAGGCAGTTCCTGTGCTGATGGTTCTGCACTGTTTTTTATCTGTTGTGATGGCCCTGGGCCTGGGTGGAGAGGGAACAGTTAAAGGCACCAGCCAGGTGCGGAGGAGCGTAAATAGAGAAAGGGTAAACTGCATCTAGAAGTAGCATGTACAATAGAATAAAGGCTCAGGGATTTGAGTGGAAAGCACGATGTGAGTCAATATTAGAATGTGGTTGCCAAAGTAGCTCATTTGATCTCAGGCTGTTCAGAATGTTTGTAATGAGTCTTGGTCTGAGTCCAGTGTACTGAGTTCAGTACTGGACAACATACTTCTAAAGGATCACGGGAGCGGTTTCTTGCATTCATTAATTCACCAGATAGTTAATGAACACCTACTAAGTGCCAGATATTTTCCTAGTCACTGGGGATTTAGTCACAAACAAGACAGATAAGTTCTCTGTTCCCAGGAAGCTTGTGTTCTAAGCAGGGGAAGAGGCAGCCAAGTAGTACACAAATACAATATTGTGCACAGGAATACATCTTATGGAAAACAAAGTGGGATGATGCATTGGAAAGTGACTTAGGGGTGGGGGCAGGAGTAATGTACTTATTTAGGGTGATTGAGGAAAGCCTCTCAGAAAGGTTAGATCTGAAGGATGAATAACAGGCAAGCATAGAGGAATCCAGGAGAATAATTCTACAGGGGTTGGGAGGTTGGGAGAAGGGATGGGACAAGAGGTAGAGCTCAGGTGGTGGTGGGAGAAACAGGAGCAGCTGCGAATAGAGACGAAGCTTTACCGGGTCCCCTGCCACTCACCTCCTACTTACTGTTCCTAAGAGGGCAAGAAACAGACCAGTACGCAGCCCAGGGGTTGGGAACCCCAAGCTTAGACAGCAGGAAGAGGGCCAGGGTGCCTGGAAGGCATGAGCAGGATGAGCGTAGCATGACATGGTCAGGTCGGAAAGGCAGGCAGGATTGGTTGGGGCTAAGGACTGCTGTAAGGGGACGCAAAACAATCCCGTTCATTCTAATTTATTACACAATCGTGTATACAGCACTGACTACGTGCCAAGCACTGTTCCAAGTCTTTCACAAATCTTAGCTCATCCATCATCATGAAAAGGATGACGATAACTAATAATAAAATTATGTTCTACGGCTAAAAAGACTTCCCACAAGTATTACTTCACTTGGAACACAGAAAAGTCAGATTCAACAGGACTTTTTAACCTAGCTACGTCACGCACCTTGAACATGAAGTTAGCGAAGAGGAAGTAATTTGTCCAAGGACCTAATACTGTGCTATTTTTGCTCTTGCTGCTGCTGTTTTTTTATTTGAGGAATAACTGAGGGAACAGAGCCGTTTAACCTGGAGACAATCCATCGGAGAGGTGATGCGCCTTTATCATGTGTGTCCACAGTGTCAGAGATCTGACCACAGCTATGTTCCGGTATATGATGGATGGTGCTAGCTGCTGCCTCCCCTGGCAGTGCACAGGGGCGTGTAACATCGAACCAAAGTCCTCTTTTCATACCGAGTGGAGTCTAATATCGGCTGAGTTCTTGATCTTTTCTAGCTGTCATTCTTCTGTGTTTTAGAAATCTCAGCATATTGGCCTTTGCTTAAAATCATTCTAATTTCTGGTTTGGGTTCTTAAATTAGGGAGAAAGGAAAGAGCACAGCATCTACAAGTATGATGCTGTTCTCATTTATTTATTCCATTATCACATATTTCATTGAGCACCTCTCCTGGGCAAGACATTGCTTGGTGCTGGGTAGAGAGAGATGAATGAAACAGATACAGGTCTTGCCATCTGCAGCTAGAAGGAGAGAGAGACGACAAACTAATAAAAACAAATAACTGTGTCATTTCCAAGTCTATGGAAGGAAGCAATGAAATGTGTTTTGTTATCTATTGCTGTGTTACCTGCATAATTCTCGCTGAAACTGAGTGGCTTGAAGCAACTGCCATTTGGACAGGTCTCAGTGGGGAGAGCTTATCTGTGCTCCACACGGCATCCGCTGAGGAGGTGAAGGATCCACCTGCAAGGTGGCTCACTCAGGTATTTTCTACTGGTCGTCCTTTGGGAGTTGAGCTGTGGTTATGGCTGGGGCTTCATTTCCTCCCTCCTTGAGCCTCTCCACGGGGCTACTTGGGCTTCCTCATGGCCTGGTGGCTGAGTTCCAAGAAACTGTCAGTCTTTGTAAGGCCTGAGTCCAGAAAAAGTTACTCCTGCCAGTATCCATTGGTCACGTAGTCACAGAGCTCATCCAGATTTAAAGAAATCTAACCCGTGAGTCGGCAGAAGCCCAACTCTTAAAAGGAAGAATGTAAACAAAGCAAAGCAAAACAAAACTCATGACCATCTTTGATCCTCCATGAACTGTTATTTCCTAAGTTTCTCTCTTCCTATCTACTGTCCTTAGAGAGGGTTTATTTTTGCCTGCTGATATTCCCCGTAATCAAAACATGTAGACATTGACTTGGAGGTGCTGGCTTAAGCTCACATAGCTTGTAGGTGCTGAGTTGATAGACTGACCAACTTTTGAGGACTGTTTACTAACAGATTATCATATTTCCTCTTGATATATTTTCTAAAAATAATCTCTTTATTAAGTAACTAAGCATAAAAGAGCAGGATACCGAATATAAATTCCCATGAAAAATTAAATACAGATTCTTTAATAAATCAATAGGCTCTTTTTGCTTGTTTTGAAAAATAAATTTATTTCAGGTTAATGTGAGGGTGCAAACAACCAGGTCAAAATATTTGATTTTGTTAGGTAGAGTCCCTCTTGTAAGCTTTATTTTTTTCATTGAGTCCTGAATCTTATAGGGATTTCACATGTCCTAGGATATCATAATCATAGCCAATGTCATGTCCAGATCTCGACGGAGTGCTTTAATTGAATACCAGTAACACTGTCAAGGACATATTAAGAATAAGCATGCATGGGTAGCTTGGGTGTTGGCTGATAGGCTACATCTTTTCTGGGTTTCTTACCCTTCTGACACAGCTAGCCTTTCCCTGCTAGGTAAAGGTACAAACATCTGGATTTGAATTATCCCTGCCACTTATTTTCCATGGATTATTGGGTAAGTTACCTTCTCTGGGGTTCAGTTTCCACAGCCATGAAATAGAAGTCAAACTAACTTGAAAAGTGTCGGGGAGAATTTAATACGCTCCCTTAAGTGAACGGTGAGTACTCAGGGAAAGCGCATTTCCTTTTTCTTTGCCAAGCTCCAACCAATTTGTGTCTTTGTTGCCCCAAAGCAAACTCGTTAAAAGAACAATAAGTTGCCCTTCATGTTTTTTCCCCAAATCATTGGGCGACTTTGAAATTTTGGGGGCTAAAACATGGCATTCTTGATTAAAAACACACACACAAACATGCATACACACAGCGTATTACTTCTCTCTTTTTTCACATAACAGAGAGGCTAAAAATTCATCTTTGAGTCCTGTCACCATAAAACCACCCAGAACAAAGTAGTTGAAAGACATTTGAGGATTTTGAGACAAGATACAGGTGGTTTCTTTCCAGCAGCAGACGTTTCCCTTCTTGTCTTTCTTCCTCTGGTGACTTTGACTTTTGTACATAGGCCCTGCCCCCTCTCAGGTCCAGCCTCCAGCCCTGCAGACACTTCCCACGTATTCCTCCGTGCAGCCTGGCTTATCCATTCTGGAAGGTTTGTTTATTCCTTGGGTAGATTTGTGTTTGCAACCGGCAGGTCAGGAGAGAGAAGAGGAAAGAATTTCTGCGGATGGCTGGAGCAGAGAGCTAATGAAGGAAGGGCTCCAGGGCTTTGCCAACGGGGCATCTGGCCGGAAAGTCTGGGGATGAATCAGCACAAGCGGATGCTCTCTGTTACAGAAAATGGCCAAAAGAGCATATTCTAGGGATCATTGTTATGGTATCATGTTAAAAGCGCAGTGCTGTGGAAGAAGACGAACTTTTATTGGTGGTTGAGAGGTAGGAATCTGGGGACCTTGGATTGGGTCTTTGAAAACAAGAGGCCAGTCCCCAAGCACCTTTTAATGTCAGCATTCAGACTTTCAAATCTTAGGTTATCTCTCTGTGGTATTATAAACTGATGTCATTATAAAGATGCTATAATACCTGCCTTTTCTCCCAGAGTCAAAAGGACGATCCTTAATGTGGAATTAGGTATTAAAAGCAGTTTCTTATCAGTGTGTCCTGAAGCTATTGGGTATTCATGATGCAGTGCACGCCTGATTCCTGGAATGCTAATCGTCATTCTGTGATACAAAAATCACAACCTGGGATTTTCCTTTTCTGTCTGTTGTGTATATGTGAATCTGAGTAACCAAGTCTAAATACCATTTGCTGTTGATTTCTTTTATACGCCCAGCAGTTATGACGGCCAAATATTTTACATTTTTGTGTAGTCAAATGGCACAATTCAAAGTCAGACGTAAAGAAATCAGATACAGAGTATGGTACTACACATTCAAGAGAAAAGGAGGGCGAAGGGCACAGGCTACAGAATTGGACTAACTTCACTGAGAACTTGGCTTTCTCACTGAATGATTGTCTTGCCCAGTTATACAGCCTCACTTGGCCTCTGCTTCTCATCTACAATATTGAGACAGCGGTGATAACTACCTCATCCGGTTCTTACAAGGAATTAAATACTAGATACTAGTGCGGGAATTGGCTCGGCGCTCGTAGCACAGTGGTTACGGTGCTGGCCACATACACCTAGGCTGGCGGGTTCGAGCCCGACCCGGGCCAGCTAAACAACAATGACAACTGCAACAAAAAATAGCCAGGTGTTGTGGCGGGCGCCTGTAGTCCTAGCTACTTGGGAGTCTGAGGCAAGAGAATCCCTTGGGATTTGAGTTTGAGGTTGTTGTGAGCTGTGATGCCACGGCACTCCACTGAGGGCAACATAATAAGACTCTGTCTCAAAAAAAAAAAAAAAAAAAAAAGAATAGATGTAATGTCTATAATCTTGTAAGATAACCTTGGAGATTTTACTTAGCTTTTTCCCCCCTATTTTTCCAAATTCTTATTTGCTTGGTTGTCAGTGTTGCCATATTGACCTAATACCTACCAATACTGTCTTTCATTAGTCTTTATCTTTGCATGTGTGTCTCAAGCCCTCTGTTATAACTTAGAAGGCAGGGGCTGTGTTCTACATCTCTTTGTAACTCAACTGGTAGTTTGCGTCCTGTGGACGCCCACTGTGGTCTGAGATGATGAGCTAACGATAGTGCTGGTGGATGCCGGGGAAGATCAGAGATTCAGCTTTCATATGCATGAGAAGGCTTCAGGTGTGCAGGAGAAAATAGAGACTTTGTCCTTCTCCCCTGATAGTCATTTTACAACCCCTCACTCTCATTGAATGAGTTAGGCAGATGACGGGTGGATGTCCATCATGATGGCCAGCTCAATTCCTGATTACTGTTGAGAGAAATCTTTGGGGTCAATGACTTTATTACTCTAACCTTTGGATAAAAGATGTCCTATGCATACTAAGCTTTTAAAAAATTGTGGCAAAATAGACATGCAATTTAGCATATTAACTATTTTTAAATATGCAATTCTGTGCCACTCAGTACATTCACGTTGCGGTGCAAACATCATCACATCCATCTCTAGAACTTTTTCATTTTTTCTGAACTGAAAATCTGTATCCATTAATCCCCCACCCCCACCCATTCCCTCCTCCCTCCAGCCCCTGGCAATCATCATTCTTCTTTCTGTCTGGAAATGTGATGACTCTGGGTATCTTATATCAGTGAAATCATACACTATTTGGCCCTTGGGGACTGGCTTATTTTATTTAGCATAATGTCCTCAAGGTTCATCCAGGGTGTACCGTGTGTTGGAAATTCCTTCCTTTTGAAGCTTGAATACTATTCAATTGTATGTATATAAGACATTTTGTGTATCCGTTCATCTGATGATGACACAGGTTGCTTCTGTCTTTTGGCTAGTGTGAATAACACTGCTGCGATGTATTAGAGTTCTCTGGAGAGAGAGAGCCAATGGCAGATAGATACATAGATAGACAGATAGATAGCGGATAGATAGATGAGAGGCGAATATGAGGGGAATTGGCTCATGTGATTATGGAGGCTGAGAAGTTCCATGAAAGGCCTCTGCAAGCTGGAGACCCAGGGGTGCTGGGAATGTGGCTCTGCCCAAGTCTGGAAGCCTCAGAGAACCTGGCATGAGGGTAGGGGTGTGGCTTAGTAAGTCCTGGAGTCCCAACATGCAGTCCACTGACTTGTATGCCAGTCTCCCCTGATTCTCTCACACCCCCAAATGCTGCTTTCCCAGTCCTCTACATCTGCCTTAATCCAGCTGACCCTGAATGTGACCCATCACAGGTGGTGTAGACTGTCCCTGTGTCCTGCGGCGATGCATTTTTGTTTCCTGTTTCCTATTTTTCGGCATGTTGCACTACAAGAATCATCTCCTGTGGATGGAGACTGGTGTCTAAGACCCACAGGACTACTGCAGCTGTGCCCGTGTCCAGTCCTTTTTATTTGGAGAAATATTTGAGAACAGTCCTGATGGCTTAAAATTAAAGCTTGGGATTGCCTGCTGGGGTTGGATTTGCCCAAAAAAGAAAAATTTAACAAAATGAGACAAACTTGAAACAAGCCACTCTGCTACATGTTTCCCACATCCTGGGAACGCAGCTTCCTGTGCCCCGTGCCAGGCTACCGCTGCCATTTGAACGGGGATCAACTTCCGAATTATTTACAAGGAAGGACGCTGGCGGTGCCGACGGTGTGACTCGGAGTACGTATGGCAGACACAGTGGTGTTATAAAGAATTCAGAGGCCCCAAGATTGATCTTTCTTTCTTTCTTTCTTTCTTTCTTTCTTTCTTTCTTTCTTTCTTTCTTTCTTTCTTTCTTTCTTTCTTTCTTTCTTTCTTTCTTTCTTTCTTTCTTTCTTTTTCTTTTTCTTTTTAATTAAATCATAACTGTATACATTAATGCATTTATGGGATACAATATGATTTTAC
>CAUYRH010120864.1:0-24092 GCA_963574655.1 Perodicticus potto | reverse complement strand
CCTGTAGTCCCAGCTACTTGGGAGGCGGAGGCAAGAGACTCGCTTGAGCCCAGGAATTGGAGGTTGCTGTGAGCTATGATGCCACAGCACTCTATCCAGGGTGACAGCTTGAGGCTCTGTATCAAAAAAAAAAAAAAAAAGTTTCTTATTTCTTGTAAGAAAAGGAGAAATAAGAAAACTCACATTTCATGCATAATATAACCTTGCTAAAGGTAAGAAACCAATATAAAATACAAAATCAAAAGTTTTCTTCATATGGAATAGAAAAAATAAAATAATACTAATAGTGTAATAAAAGTTATGAAAGAAAACAAATGCAGTGCTATAGACATTTTAGAAAGAAAAGTGAAAAAGATTTGAGTATATAGGGGTTAAGGTCTCATGCTCCAAGATTATTTTTGAATTAAACTCAATTAGTTTATTAATGATGCTGCAACAAGTTAGCACCAAGTTAGTTGTCTTAAAACAGTGCAGATTTATGATTCGACAGTTATGAAGGTCAAGATTTCTACTATCAAAGTGTTAACAGAGCTATGTTTCTTCTGTGGGCTCATAGAAGAATCTTTTCCCCTGATCTCTGTACCTTCCAGAGCTGCCAACAATTCTTGGCACATGGCTCTTTCCTTGGACTTCAAGGACAGCAGGTTAGGGTGTCCAAGTCTCTCTCATTATTTGTCTGAGTCTGATTTTCCTGCTTCCCTTTCTATTTTACCAGCATCTTTGTGAGTACACTGGCTCCCTGGAAGAACCTATTTGAATAATCTCCTCATCCTCCAATTTTTAATTCCATCACATTTGCAAGGTCCCCATCAGGGATAGGTCATATTTATTTAACATGTCAATACATATTTGTCATTTTTCAGTGAATATTTTTCACAGGCTCTCCTAGTGACAGTGACTGCTAAACTTGTAAAAATGGTGCAGGAAATGAGAAAGTACTATCAATAAAGCCTCATCTCTTTTCCAAAGTAATTGATGTGTACCTGTTTGCACATTAAGAATTGCTATCTCTTAGGCACTTATACAATTTACACTACAGTGACACTGCCAAGAACTGGATGGACTTGAAGTATTAAGTCCTGTAATCTCCATTAATCCCCCCATTACTATTCCCCGGAATATACAATCTATGTAAATGCAGCATAATTACTTTACTCAAGTAGCTTCAAAACAAAGATACAATTCCCTTCTTCAAACGGAATTGTCAAATGAGAAAACTCACAACCTAGGATTGTTAAGTCCCACAATATTTGGAGCTCTTAACCAGTACCAAAGTTAACTAATGTTTTCAAAATTGCAAAAATAACAGTAATGGTGAGACATAAGGGATAAGTGAATAAGGAACTCCCACCTTTCCTCCGTAGGCTGTTTGTTTGTACACCCTCTGGTTTGGTTTTCACATGCATGAGCCCTTAGTGATGTATGTAGGGCATCATTTACACAAAAGGGAGCTATTTTTTTCATGAAATTTCTACAAGCTATATTCCAATGATTACATAATTTATATTTCCTAAGGAATTACACAATACATTCTAAAATGTAACATTTATTTTCCATGAGCAATCCTGAAAAACACTACATACATCTTGCAAAAGTATAAATATAAGGATTCTCTCACTACTAGGCAACATACACGTGTATTCCTGGGAGGGCGGCTATAGCACGTCTGCAAAGGGCGTGAACTGACTCAGCTTTCTGCTTCCTTTTGTGCAGCATCTCCACAGGTAGAGAGAGACCTGGTCGTCTTGCTTCCAACTTTTCCTTTCTGAAACAATCTCTTGAAATGCCATAAAGTCTGTGGGTGATTATAACTGGTTTGTGCTACCCATCCTTCCCCATGCTATTAATTTTGATGTACCTCAAATAATATCATGTTTTCTATGTAGATGTTTTATAAATGTAGAAGTAAATAATAATTAGGATCACAAAATTTAACTAGCTTGATTAACAGAGGATGAGTGTACGCCACAGTATTTACGATTTTTACATAGTATGTGCTCATATTTCAGGACTGCTTTAGAGTTTATTCAAAATAAAGTAAAGTAGTTGATAAATATTTATAAGTATATGGACCATTTGTTTTTCAATTTTACTTAAATATTTTAAAATAGGAATACCTAAATTAGAGATGACAGATGCCTTTAAAATGGTGTTTAATAGGAAAAGACACTTACATTTTAGCATCAATTAGTATATTTATTGTCACCTGTTACCTAGTTGTCCTCTATTCTGCTCAAACCTTGTGTTCCTGATTTATTGTGACTATAGCAAGAACAATCTTTCTGTACTAAAGGAAAGATCTATATATATCTTCTTTCCTAATGATTTGTCTTTGGTCAAAACATAAACCCATGATATTGTGAGTGAAAGGACTCAATGTTCTAAGAAATCCCAGGTTCCAACAAAACATTAGTAAGGTAAATAAAATTTTTATTGATTTGGTAACTTTCTTGTTAATATAAAATCATTCTTAATTTTTCATTCTTAAAAAAATCTGCTAGTTATTGCTTGGTATTTAGTATCACATTTTAAAAAATGCATTTTCCAGAAACTTTTGATGCTTGTAGAATTTTTTTCTGTGTTGTTTAATATTGTATTTACATTACACAATTACTCTCCAAACTAATATTTGTCTTTGTAATTAAATCTTGATTTAGCGCTTTTAAATTTGGATTGATACATATACACGTTTGTACACACATACATATATGTGTAGAGATATATATATGTGTGCATATATATTTCTGTATTACAAATTTATTTCCATATGATTGAACTTACAAATTAAATCAAATTATTGAGCAAGATATGACTCCTGGACTTTAATATTCGATCAATAGTTTTATCAAATGGAACAGAACAAGTGTTTAAGTAAAACATTGTTTTCAGTTAAGGATATTTTCTTTCCATAGTTGTGTAGAATATTGTGTACAGTCTTACTCTGATTCACATTGATGCTTCATAAATTTTTCTTACTTTCATTTTAAAATGAGGAACCTTGGTTAATTTACCATGAATTTAGTGTTCATGTTGACTCACAAACATTGGCTTCGTTTAATTTTCTAGTCACAATTTATAAGTTTAGTCTATGTGCCTGTTTATAAAGAAATAAACAAATAACAATCTCTGGGAAAAAAGCTTGAAAGCATTTGTTTTGGAGCCTGACATTAATACATAAATACCATGATTCATTTAATTTATTGTGATCTCACTCTTCTTAATGTTATAAATGCAAAAATCTATTAGGTAAAGATTTAATTAAGAAACTTTTATTAGATGCCACTCACGGATATGAAGGTGAGGAGAGAAGGAGAAAAAGGGAGAGTAGGAAGAGAGAGAGAGAAAGAGGGGGGATGTTAGACTAAAAATTAAAAAGGATGAACACACACAGGAAAGAGAAGAGAAAAATAAAATTTCCCAAATAATTTGTAAATCAAACCAAACCAAAGTAAACTGAAAGCTTAGAAGAAAACAAAATTTAGACACAATAACAAGCAAGTTTCCTTTTTTTTTCTCTTTTCTAGCTAATTGTCCTTGACTAAGCTGATGTAAAGAATTATTTTTCTGTTTCTGCACAGATGGCATAAGTAAAAAAGTAGGCAATGTTACGAGATGTGATGTCTAGAATTTTCAACGTAGAGTATATGTCTTCTGCAAACTAGTAATATATCCCTTATGGCTTCACGTGGATGATAAATGATACCACTTGAATCAGCTAACAGATGCACCCATCCATTAAAAAACTTAATACAACTTAAAAAATGCAAGAGGAGCTAACTTTTGGTAATTCAGAAGCATAGTATGCCTTTGAGACAAGATGAAATGATTGAGGAGGAAAAGTAAATCTCATATGATAATGTATTTTTAAAACCTCTTGTTGCTTTTTTCAACATCATAATTGTGCAGTACAGCAACATACTCATTTTGTTAAGATATTTATAAGATCTTAAATTTTTCCCACTGTCTTCAACCTAAAAAATTCACCTGGTGTTTTGCAAATAGAAGGCTATTTGCATTAACCACCCATTTGTATGAAGTTGCCCTTACTTAGACAATGCAACTTTCTGTCAATTGTATTGCAATGTAGTGAAAATTAACACCACTTTGAAACCACAGTAGGATTTTGCTGGATATAAGGTTATCATCTGTTTTAAAGTGTAGGCAGAATGCTGAAGCAGAATTATTCTATATGCTGAAAATAATATTAATACATCTGGCCAAAAGAGGATAATTAAATATTTATTATTTAATTAATTATCAGACAAACTAGCATATTCAACTCGAAGAGCAAACAGCAAGTGCATTATTGAGTATTGCATGCGGTACACCTGTATGTTTGGTCTTTGAACTTAAATATTCTCAAAACTTACTCTAACAAACATAATGCACAAACCTCTTCTCTGACCGCAAGTATGTATAGTTAACCAATAGTAAAATTTTTAATGTTCAAATTTTATAGCATAAAACTGTGGTAAATTGAAAAAAATACATGGTAAATAATTTAGTTCTCTATTATGTTGCTGTTTTTTTTTTTTTTTTTTTTTTTGGCCAGGGCTGGGTTTGAACCTGCCACCTCCGGCATGTGGGACCGGCGTCCTACCTCTTTGAGCCACAGGCACTGCCCTGTTGCTGTTGTTTTTCTCAAGTGTGCCAACAAATGAAAATTTGGTCGTCTAATGTTCATAGTTATTTCTACATTATAGATTAACTAAAGGGAGATACTATCTTGGCATTTTGTCACCATCATCTACTGTCTCTTGAAGTAGCTTTTTTTTTTAAATTAAATTATTGATGAAATCCATCTCTCTGCCTTACCGTCATGGATTGATAGAATCTTGGCATTTAATGAGTATATAGCATGGGAAGTCATATCAGAATTATACAGGATTGGCTAAGTTAAAATACCACATTAATTATAACTGCTTTTTACTGTATTTACTAAATGCCACATTTTCTTTTACTTATGTTAAGGCTTTCACTATTTTCATCGGCCGCAGCACACTGACACATCTTTCTCACAAAGGCATCTGCAAAACCTGTGGACACATCCCTTTAAGATCACCTCTCTGTGTACCAAGCAATAAAAATTAATGATGTTCCTCGTGATTAGATTTCAGAATTACCATGTTGGAATATAGTTTGGTATTCATCATCCATGAAACCAGAGTCAGGTGTTTTTTTTTTTTTTTTTTTTTGAGATAGAGCCTCAAGCTGTCACCCTGGATAGAGTGCTGTGTCATCACAGCTCACAGCAACCTCTAATTCCTGGGCTCAAGCGAGTCTCCTGCCTTCACCTCCCAAGTAGCTGGGACTACAGGCACCTGCCACAACACCCGGTCATTTTTTGGTTGCAGCCGTCATTGTTGTTTGGTGGGCCCAGGCTGCTCAAGTGTACGTGGCTGGCGCGTTAGCCCGTTGAGCCACAGGCGCCAAGCCAAACCAGAGTCAGTTTTAAACCAGATAAAACATATTCTTCCCTGCTTAGTTAAAAATTAAAAAGTATTTTTTGTTTTCACTTTTCTATTTCCTGTATTTACATTGCAGAATATATACGGAACCACATTCTACTTAAATTTATTTTTTCACTTAATGTATATCATAATGGGATCACAGCAGGTCTCGCTGGTGTTCTCAGGTTACATAATAATTCTTAAGTGCAGTATTGTGATTGTTAAATTTGACAGACTGTTTCTAGACAGTATCATAAGTACACTCAAGTAGTAGAAAGTCAGATGTATGCTGTTTTCAGAGACGCTGTCCCATTTATGTAATTTCTTACAAGACAGTAGACGTTTTTACCCATAATGAACTGGGTACCATAGTTGGGTTTTTGCTCATTGACATGAGTGAGACAGCCCTCTTGAAAGCCATTTTTGGCTTCCTTGCTTCCTTTTGTGTGGACAGAAAAATCTAATTTAGGACTTACAAGTAAATGAGTCATTGTCATTTTATTTCCTGATTCATCATCTTATATTAGATAGTTTTGGAATTATGTTCAAAATGATATTATGTAACCCCATGAAGCACAGAATAACCTGTCATATCCTAATATAATAAGATGTGATATACTGGAAATCTTTAAAGCAATCACTTCATCGCCAGTTGGGTATCTACAATTGATTCATGTGGATTCTTGTTCTGAATTAATTTTGGTAGAAGTAAAAATATGTTATTAGGATGAAAATGCACCTCAAATCTTTGTGAGTTGACTGATTTTTTTTTCATGTGTTTACAGCTTTACAGCTTGAATACATCCTTACATATATATTCAAAGGGATATTTTGCATATATTCTTTCTTGCCACCTTTTTTCTTCTCTACTGCATACTCTTTATTTCAATTTTTCTCTAGCAAAAAATCAGTAAAGAGAACAGTGAGTAAATATATGCCCTATATAGATATACTTAAGGATGAATTTTACTGGACTCCAGCTGACATGGGAAAGTGTATTATTTTCAGAGTGCTATAGATATTATCAATCTGTCAATTGTGGTAAAATAATGAATCATTTTAAGGAAAAAAGAAGGTAGTAAAATACAATTTTTCTTGTTAAATGGATACAAAGACACCAATAAACCATTTAGCATTACAGTTTTAAAAAGAAAAATATTATATAAGCTAATAAGCCCTTTGATTATATGACTGAGACTTAACTTTTCTCATGGAAATTTTTCATGTGAAATGAAACTGCAAATGAATGCTTAAAGGATAGTGATGAGCGTCAACATTTCTTTACTTCTTTGATTCTAAATTTTTTTGGTTATGTTTTTTATTTGCTAATTTTTATTTATTCCCCGTAGAGAAGGCAGCTGACATTTCCTCTGCATATAACATTTCCAGAAAGGAATAGGTGCTTCTTGAAATTTTTGAGCTAACCCTGAAAAATGGTGTATCTTTGTCAATTAACTCTTGTCCCACTTTCAATTATGTTCCTTTGAGATTGTCAAAGACAAGGATTTGTACTTTATAACCATGAAGTCTAGAACAGCACTATCTGTATAGGGAGTATATATGTAGAATTTAAAATTTCCTAGTTTCTTCAAAAATAAAAACATAATGATTTTTTTTGGCACACAAAAACACCCTGTGGTCTTTATACATTGTTCCTTATCAAATAAAATGATTCAACAGATAGATAAATTTAGATGGGTGATCCTATAGATGTGAATATGGCCTGAAATGAGTTTGACACATCCTGAATTCTCTCTTTAATATACGCTATCTAGGGGTCCACTATTGGTCTTAATTTTAGCATAAACTATCAAGTGTTTGGTTCAGGGGCTGTAAATAACAGACACTGCTATTATCCTGGAAAGTCCCAGGGCTTATAGGCATCCTCTGAGGAACCAGGGAGGAACAAAGGCCAATCATAATTTTTTTTTTTATTATACAACAAATATTCATTAGCTTTGATATATTGGCAAAGTAACTTAACCTTTTTTTCTTAAGTTTCACCATTTGCAGTGTGAGGATAATATCAATACTTACATCAAAGAGCTATTGTGAAACTTAGATAAGTTACTATGCATACTTAATAGTTAACACACATAAAGCAGTTAGAATGGTTCCTAATACATATAAACCTATTAAAATCTTAATAATTATAATATTTATCATTTAGTAATACTAAGCTATTATAATTAACTAAAAAATGCTTTCTCTTCTATAATAAAATGCAACTACGATAATATTAGAAGCTCTCTTTCAAGGTAAATGAATTTGATTTAGCATGATATCCTAAACATAATGATTTATATTCTTAAAAAGAGTAATGAGCCTGAGTCCTCTTAAATAGTATTTTTTAAAGTACATATATATACACACATATATATATATATATATATGCATATGTATATTTAAAAGCATCTATATTATCCCATCTCTATGATTGGTTATAAAAGTAAAAGAAAACTCAGTCTTGATTCAAAACATTCTAATAAGTTGTATCATAGATAAGAGGTCTTATATTTATAGAATTATTTATAAGTGATTAGTTTTGGGGGCATTTTAATACTATAATTGTATTCTAAGTCAACTTTTCTATGGGTTGTTTTTCGTAGAAATGGCAAGTATTATCAACAATTGCATTTTTAAATTCAACTAAGTATTTAATCATTGTAAAAATTTCCAGCAATTATAGCTCATTTAAAAGTTACTATTTTTGTGATTCTTTGGTTTATAAAGCAAGATTTTATTTTTTCCTCACTTTTACATTTAATATTGTATGGCACAGTTAACTTCAATGATTATACATGAAGATGAAAATATTATTATAATGAATGATAATAATTATACTGAAAATTCGAAATACATAGTGTTGTTCATATCTTGACAATGAAAATAATATTATATATAATAGAATTTATCTTGCTGTTTCAGTCTCACCAACACAGGTGGTCCAGATTTCAATAAGTAAGTAAATCATTTTGACATATGAGGTGTCTAATGAAGAGGTCATTACCTGTACAATACAGGGAAAATATTTTTATTATTATTTTCAAGTTATATGAAGATGTTAAAGCAGAGTAAGCTTCTAACTTCATATTTTGCTGTTTCCCAAATCATTCTTTCCTTACTAACCTTTACTGCCTGGCAGTGCCTGTGGCTCAGTGAGTAGGATGCCGTCCACATATACCAAGGGTGGTGGGTTCAAACCCGGCCCTGACCAAACTGCAACAAAAAATAGCTGGGTGTTGTGGTGGGTGTCTGTAGTCCCAGCTACTCGGGAGGCTGAGGCAAGAGAATCACCTGAGTGCAAGAGCTAGAGGTTGCTATAAGCTGTAATGCTGCAGCACTCTACTGAGAGTGACAAAGTGAGACTCTGTCTCTAAAAAAAGAAAAACAAACAAAATAACTTACTGCCTTCTTTCACCCTTGAAATGTGAAATTCTAAGACTTTTAACAAAACCAAGTGCTTTACAATGGGCAAAATTCTATTAGCCCTGTTAATTTTAGAGTGTTTCTGTTTTCCTTAAAATTTATGGTAATATGATACATTTTTCGTCTTCAGATGATCAGAAATTATTTTTCTCTCATTGTTTAGGAGAAAACTAAGTCCTGTTAATCTATGCAAGTCCTGTTAATCTATGCAATCTATGACTTTAAGGTTAATAAGAACAAAATTTGGGGCCTACAATTTGCCAGAAAGATTTCCTTTTTCTTAATAAATTCTCTATGGGCTGAGTGGTGGCTCATGTTTATATCCTACCACTGTGGGAGGCCAAGGCAAGTGGATTGCCTGAGCTCAGGAATTCAAGACCAGCTTGAGCAAGAGCAAGACCCTGTTTCTAAAAATAGCTGGGCAAATGCCAGTACCTGTACTCCCAGCTCCTAGGGAGGCTGAGATAAGAGGATCGCTTAAGGGTTTGAGGTTGATGTGAGCTATGACACCACTCTATCAAGGGAGACAAAGGGAGACTACATCTCAAAAAAATAAAATAAAAACAAATTCTCTATGTATTTCTATTTTGTACAATTTAAATAATAATTATTGGTTTCAAATCATATCACTTTCTATTTTTTATGTATTTTAACCTTTTTTAAAGGACATAGAGGCTTCTAATACATGCTATATCTCCTGATGTTTAATCTCCCATAGCATCTCATTACAATATTCATAAAAACACAAACTTGCATTCAAAGATTCAACTGCCCAGAAAAATAATTATATTGATCAATTATATGCCAGGAACAAAAGGAAAATTTTATTCAATGAAGTTTAAACTGTGAGCTCTCTTCAGCGGAAAATTGACGGTACCCAAATAGTGCTCTTCAGAAAATTTTAATTTTCCAACTTTTACTTATCATCTTTCCAAAACTGACAGGAGGTGAAGGTTTTCACTAATGTTCATAATTCGTTTCCAAGATAATTAGAATCTTTCATACTGCACTATAATCCATTATTGCCCTTCTTCTATGAGAAATACGTAAGCATAAATCTTAGAAATGTTATCTAGGAAACTGCGAAAGTGAAGAAAGGATGAAGTTGCACATTTGGAGAAGTTAGCAAAGGTGAAGTGCTAAACCCTCAAGAGCCATCAGATTATCACGAGGACATGTTTTGCCCTACATTTGTTCTTTGACATATTGAAATGCCAGACCCAAGCTACTTCAAATTATATGCCTTGCAATATCATGTAAACCAAAAGTTTCTGCCTAATTCATCACATTTATGAGAGCTAAGTGGTTTAAAAAAAAAAAAAAACAAAACAAGAAACTTGGCTAGGGAATATGCATAAAACTGAGTGCTCTAGTTGAAGATCTGAGGAGAAGATTCTACCAATAAATAAGTAAACAAAGAAAAAAGACTAAAGAAAATTCAACTTCATTCTTTAGCAATGAATTGTAGACCTGAATAAGTCTACTCTCATTTGAGGATGAGTGACATTCATGAAACGTTTCCAACTTAAAAAGTAGAACACAACATTCAACCAGAGTGAAAGAGTTTTTTCCAAATGCACTTTGTAGAAATTAGCAGTAAGTTTTTTAAAGATGATATTTTCTAGAGAAAATAAAAATAAAGCATACATTGAAGCTCACGTTGAGGTCTGAGTGCCCGTTGGTCTAAACCTCTGTCATGTGTGCTGTGGAACACCTCCCTGATCACCCAGTCAGGGAAAGGCGTTTGTTCCCTCAGCTTTCAGGAGCATCGCCTACTGAGAGCTCACAGCTCCAGTCTCTCTCCAGGACGCTATGCAAGTATCTGCTTCTCTGAAGGAATAACTACCACCTAGGAGGCCACACACATTCAGGGACTGATCTATGCAAGAGTTCAAAGGCTCAGCCAGTTTGCCTCAATTTCAGCAATCCTCCTAGCTTCAGAGCTCCCTGTCGTAGGCCTTAGTTTTGGCTCCGTGGCAGGCTCCTCATTGCCCTATTCTGTCTCCCTCCATTCATTACAGTCGACGTTGCTGAGTGCAGGCCCTTATAAATTCCACTGACACAAATCTCCCTTTCACAGGCTGTTTCCCAGGGAAGTGGTCTGAGGAAGCACAAGGTAAAATGTTAATTTGAAACTGGAGCACCTCTGGTGGCCTGCCACCACATCAATACAGGTGTTAGAATTTTTAAAGGTGGTAAGAGATAACATACTAGTAAAAAGTATAGTGCTTTGGAGGTGAAGCATGTGAGGTCAAGAAAAATGGGAGGAAGTTATAGGGACTATAGAATTAGTTAGTTGTTGTTAGGGGCAATACGTATTCTAATTAAAAAAAAAAAAAAAGGATGAGAATGGCTATCCAGCCAGCAATTAAATACTAAATGTGAAAGCCAGAAGGCCTCCTCAGAAATAGGAAAAGAGAATCTCCTTTCCTTCAACTTGACAAAAGTTGACTGATATCAGCCATCTTCTGTCACCAGCTACTCCAGGGCTGGCCCAATAGACACAAGTGTCCTAACTGTGGAGGGAGAAATGGTGGCCGTTCTTAGACCCAACAATATGACCTCCCATAACTGGTTACTGCTTTAGTTACTGCTGTTAGTGTAAGTCTCATTTGCCAGCAACATATGACAAATAAGTCCTTGAAATGATAGCATCCCTTTTGGGATAGCAATCAGATATGGCTAGAAAGTTGATTACTTTGAATCTCTTTATTCTAGAAAAGGGAGAGATTCATCTCAAATGGAATATGCCCACAATCTGAGTAAGTGTATACCTATACTGCCCATGCAGGCTCAGAAAATTCCTTTATTTGAGGGCTTGTAAAGTGTTTAATCCACCAACAGAGAGTTGCTCCATAGCATATCATCAGTGCAAACGTCTTCAATTTAGGACCAAGAACTTGCAGCAGTGGTCCCTTGACGACCATATCACATCTACTAGAGCCGCCTGATACTGCACCGCTCAGACGCTGCTTCTGCAGAGCACTGCCATGGCATGAAGGCGGGGCAGTTGAAGTGCAGGCTCAGAGATGATACTCTGAGAGGACGACTCATTACTGGGAATGAAGAGATAAAAATAAGAGTCACACCACTTAACATCACTGCTATTCAGTCATTTGGAGATTTCTTATCCCGCAACTCTAGGCCCTGCAGGCCTGAATTTACTTGTTCTTACAGAGGAAATGATTCCACCAGGGCCGTTTCATCTTCCACCATATCATTTTGAATTCTTTATGTCAACAGAACAGCAGACAAGAGAATGAGATGTCATTCTGCCAGGGTAATTGACCGGGATTGTAAAAGAAGGTAAATGTGTGATTACATACTGGCAGCACGTAATTTGCAACTAAAGAGACTCGCTTCTGGTCTCTTACTACCGCCCGAAGTTTGGTGACAAATGCACAAGTGTAGTAAGTAAGTAGAACCTGAGGATTGCCTGGTATCCATTGCTCAGTCTCCTCAGGGATGTGGGGCTAGACCAGACCACCAACTAAACCATCTAGATTAGCCATGGTTCTAGTTGAAGTTGAGGGGAATCTGGAATGAAGTTTGACATAGACGATTGATGGATATCTTTTGAGTTCCTGAGGTCGACTGCATTTTTCATGGTCCTCAGTTTGTCTTGCTAACCTTCTTTTTGTAAGTTTCATCAGAAAAAGGAGACCAATCAATATTGGAAACAGTTGTGCCCAGATAGGATAAGGTTATTATGCAAAGAAAATTGATCCAAGGATTGTATGGGTAAATTTTCCTGATACTCTGATTTCTGTCCAGATCACTTATCAAGGACTAGGGCACTCATGCCAGGCGTGGAGTCATGTCACCTGATTATTACCTTGAATGAATTGCCCTGGGTCAGTGGAATGGTCCCAGGAAAGGTTAGAGTTCCTCCCCAGAGTCAGCCAACATCTAGTGACTGGTCCATATGGGGGCTCAGGTACCTGATCTCATAACTTTAAAAAAAGATAAATAAATAAACTGGTTTCTCACATACTTTTTATTTTTTTATTTTTTAAAAGGTTTATTGTATAGAGATTTTTGTAGATATTCAATCAGATTTTAAATACTTAACATGAATAACCTTCAGAAATTTGCTTATCCATTTTTTTCCTACATTTTTTACATTTTTCTACACAGAGTCGCACTCTGTGGCCCTTGGTAAAGTGTTCACAGCAACCTCAAATTCTTGGGTCCCAGAGATCCTTAGCCTCAACCTCCAGAGTAACTAGGACTACAGGTATGCACCACCATGCCCTGCTAGTTTTTCTATTTTTGGTAGAGACAGAGTCTTACTTTTGGTCCTTAGCCTAAACCTTCAGAGTAACTAGGAATATAGGCATGCACCACCATACCCTGCTAGTTTTTCTATTTTTGATAGAGAGAGGGTCTTGCTCTTGGTTAGAGTGCTCTCCAACTCCTGAGCTCAATCAATCCACCTGCCTTGGTCACCCAGAGTGCCGAGATTTCAGATGTGAACTACAGCACCTGGCCTAATACCAACTTTTTAAATGAGGTATTAAAAAATTACAATGATATATTTTTATCATGTGAAGGTTATTTTTATGTGCCAACTTGACTTGGCCATGGATGCTCAGATAGTTGGTCAAACACCATCTGGTTGAGTGTGAGAGTGTTTTTAAACTACATTAACATTTGAATTGTTCAACTGAATACAGCAGACTGCCCTATATTATGTGACATGTGGGTGTTCCTCATCCAATCAGTTAAAGACCTAAATAGAATAAAAAGGCTGACCTTACCTCAAATAAGAAGAACTATTTTCTGCCTGTTATCTTTGAGCTCAGATATGGATCTTGTCTTACATTTGGACTCACATTGAGTCTGCAACTGACACCATCAGCTTTCTTGGTTCTCAGGCCCTCGAACTTGTGCTGAAACTATGCCCTCAGCTCTCCTAGGTCTCTACCTTGACAATTAAAGAGATTTCTCAGTCTCCATAACCAGTTAAATCAGTTCTTTATAATAAATCTCTTTCTTGGTCTCTCATATATATACATAATATAATATATATGAATATAAACATCACTTGTCTATATATTATATGTATCTTTTTATATATTTCATAGATAGCTAGATACCATATTAATTGAGTTTCTATGGAGAACGTACAGTAAAACATGTAGGATTTTTATACTCAAATTCACATCATTTGGGAATACTTATTATTCTGAATGTGCTAATTCCAAATGCTACAGTAATAAGTGAGTTAGTCTTATTGCATAGTATCCACATTCCTAATTTATGTTGTGATAATCCCCTCTCAGGTACCCTGCAAGTGAAAGCTTTCTCTGAATCAGTCATGGGAAATTATTTGAAAACTGTAGTTTTTAAATAAAATAATAAATTGTTCTAGACTTTTGACATACTATTGTTGAATCAGAACAATAATTTTTTATTTGATTTTTAAAATTTTTATTTTTTAAAAATCAATGTATTGGTTAACATTTTTCTTTTTCCACAAATAATAGAAAACCCCAAATCAACTGATTTAAACAGGTGGGGATAATATCCCACATCATGAACAGTTTTAAAAAGGGTGATCTTATTTTGGTAAATTCATTAACTAAATAAAACTATCAAATATATTTTCCCTACCTTTTTCATTTCATCACCTTCACGTTTTGGCCCAGACTCTGTTATGATAATAAGTGCAGATATCACACTCAGACAGAGCAATGATCACTAAAGACATTTTTTCCTCATGTGTCTTATATCTTGAGATCAGGAAGATATTTTACTGGGGGAAAAATAATCACAGCCGATTTTCTTCATTCTTGAGCAGCCGTTTAAGGTATATGATAACACTAATATTGGCTTCAAAAATTCTTGAATTGTTCTCTCAGGCTAGTAGAAAGTTATTTCTTTTATGGAGTCTATACCCATACAAAGGAAGGTTGGAAAATTGAACAAAATCAGAGTTTTAATATTAAGGAGAAAAGGCAATTGTCAAACGTGCTTGAGCAGCATATTGTGAGACCCCTTCTGAGACAATTCCCTTGGCAACTCATCAATCAGACACAACTCTACGTTTTACACAAGGCACTTTAAAACTGCACCTGTCCACGTACAATGTTTTAACCCCATCTGCAAGGAAACACAACCCTAGTCTCATCCAGAGATGAAATTCATCCCTAAGTCCTCTGCTTTCTCCATTAATACCAGTCTCTTATGTCACCATCATCTCCTAGTAAAAAGCAACGTTTCTTAGTGTCTTTTGGTTTTACTCTGCTACTCCTTGCAACATATTATGCACTAAGCTGCAAAAGTAATAGTTTGAAAACATAAATTGTGTAATTTTATCTTTAAAAGCCTGCAGTACCATACCATTAAGCTCAGAATGATATTACAGGTATATTTTTAAATTAATTAATATTATGCTAATTAATAGATACTAAAAATGTTTTGGAGGCATTCAATACATTTTTATGAGGCAGTGTTGGAAAGAGATTGGTTAACATAAGATAACATGAGATGAGCCTATTTATACACCTATTTATCCTCTAGAGGTTATATTCTAATAGAGTGAACACTGCAATAAAGCCTTCAAAACGCTAAAGAAAATAAAACAGAAATCTTTAATCTATCCTACGAAATTATCACATGCTAATGAAGAAGAAAAATGTGATATGCAACGATTATTATTGAAAATTGAGTTTGTTTAATTTGAAGAAAGATATTCGATAATGTAACATGAACTGAGAAAAATTCTTTAATGATTTATAGCATCAATATTTCAAATCACTTCACGTTAATATATGAATTATTAAAATAATTTATTAAATACATTGAAAACAAAGACATTTTTATTCATTAATAAAAATATAAAAATTTTATATATTCTTGTGAATACTTTCATGTCTTTGCTTATCTCTTCTCTTTTCTCACCCCATCCAACAATAGCACAATACACATTTTTCAACTGTACATGAAACATTCTCCATGATCGTTTATGCTTTGGGTTTGGAGGTTTTGAAAGGATTATAATTATGCAAAATACTTTCTCCGATCACAACATAACTAAATTTAAAAAAGCTGAACCTCAAAACTACTTGTAAATTTAAAAATACAGCCTTAACTAACACAAAGAAAAAGAGGCAATCACAAGGAGAATTAGTGGTATTTTGGTTTGATAAGTATGAAAACATGTCATATCAAAATTGTCAAATACAGTGAAAGTAGTATTTAATGAGAAATTTATAGCACGAGATGGTTATATTAGAAAAAAGAGATTTTTCAAAGCCGTGATATAAACTTCATTGTTTAGGTTTAATAAATAGGCCAAAGAAATAAGGGGGAAAAAACCAAAAACTAAATCTAAAGCAGGAAAGAAAGGAAAAATATAATGATAAGAGAATAAATTAATGAAAGATGAAGACAATAAGAAAAAAATACTGCAAATTTGTGAATTTAAAATGATTTTTGAATCAATATATTGACACATTTTTATAAAGCTTCATCAGGAAAATTGCAAGAGGGAATATTGAAATTACAATTATTAGGAATGAAAAAAGGATTTCACTTTAACTATCTATAGATCTTAAAAGTAGGATACAAGAATATTGTTACAAACAAGTCTGCATCCATAATTTTGAAAACTTAGATGAAATAAACAAGTTTTCCAAAGGGGAGAAAATTGTCAAAGGTTATAGATTATCTGAATATTATATTTATTAAATAAATTTTATTAATATTGAAAATATATAAAGAAAAAATTCTTAAAGTCTTGACTGATAAATTATATAAAAAAATTATGAAAATATAAAATAAAATCTTCACACAATCTGCCAGATAATTAAAAGAGTGAGGAACACTTTCCAGTTGTTTTATGAATTCAGGCTCACCATAAAACTAAAATTAAGTGGATGTATTTCAAATGCATATTGTGAATGCTAATAGGTGTAAAAGCCTTTAAAAAATTATTATAGGTTGAATACAAACAAAACAAAGTAGAACAAAACAAAAAAGTCATAAACTAGTTGAAATTTTTTCACTAAGGCAAGCTTGATTCATCTTTCAAAAAAGCAATGTGATTCATCATACCAACATACTAAGGAAAAAAACCATGATCATGTCAATAAATACAAAAATATATTGGAAAAACTTAATTCTCAACAAACTAGGAATGGAAGGGAACATTCTTAGCATGGTGAAGAGCATCTACTAAAATCAAGAGCTGACAACAGAATCAATAAGAACGAAAACAAATTAAAAAAACAACAACAACTAAACGGTTTCCTGTAAAGGTAAGGGATGTTAAGGATATTTGTTTTAACTATTTAATATTATACTAGATATTTTAGCTAGATCAAAAATGCAAGAAAAATAAATAAATTAAAAACATGTAGGTGAAAATAAGAAATTAAACCATTCAACTATCTCTGTTCCCAAATGATATTATCATTATTATTATTATTATTATTATTATTATTATTATTTTGAGACAGAGTCTCACTATGTTGCCCTTGGTAGAGTGCTGTGGCGTCACAGCTCACAGCAACCTCAAACTCTTGGGCTTAAGCCATTTTCTTGCCTCAGCCTCTCAAGGAGCTGGGACTAGAAGTGCCCACCACAATGCCCGGCTATTTTTTTGTTGTAGTTGTCATTGTTTAGCAGGCCTGGTGGGTTTGAATCCGCCAGCCCTGGTGCCCGTGATCAGCACCCTAACCATTGAGCTATGGGTGCCAAGCCCCCAAATGGTATTATTATTTGCACGGAGAATACCAAAGAATCCATAAGAAAGGTACTGGAGATGCCAAGTGTGCTTATAAAAATCACGAGATACAAAGTGCATACATAAATGCTATCATTTTTCTACTTTCTCGTACCTGAAAATTGCTAATTGATATTTTGTCAAATGGCTTAAACAATAAGAATCCATATACATAATAGTTAGATATCAGTATAACACTATAAGATGTTTATGACAAAATTTATAAAACACTTATTAAATAAATAAAAGAAGGCCTAAATAAATCTTGTTATAACCTTGTTCACGTCTTAGGAGATTTAACATTGTAAACATGTCAACTATCTTAAATTGAGCTACAGAGGCAATGTCAGCACAATCACAACTCTAATAGAATTAATAATATTTGTTTTAGAAATTGATGAGCTAATTCTAAAATATGAATGTAAAGTATCAGAGACCAGAATGACCAAAATAATTTTGAAAAATAAAAATATAGTTGAAAGACTCATATACCTCATTTCAATAAAGCTACAGTAATCAAGACAATGTAGTATTCATAAAAGGTTAAGCAGAAATGAGTAGAAAGTCTCTGCTCTTCCTTTTCTTCATCCTATTCAATGTGAAAACCACAGAGATGAAGAACTTTATAATGACCCACTTTCACTTGATGAATAATAAATATATTTTCTTTTCCCTATGATTTTCTTAATAACATTTTCTTTTCTCTAGCCTATTCTATTGTGAGAATACAGCATACAATACAGATAACATACTAAATATGCATTAATTGACTCTTTTATATTGTTGGCGAGGCTTCTGGTCAACAGTAGGATATCAGTCAAGATGTTTTGGGGAAGTGAAACCTGGATTTTGACTGTGCAGGGGTTAGTTCCCTGCATTTCCACATTTCCACTGAGGATCAACTACACTCAATTTAAAATTATGAACTATTTACATACTTTTAAAATGAAGGTATTACACTTTTAAATACAATTGTGTTTAGAAAACTTTTCCCCAGAATACTAAATAAGAATTTATCAAACAGTTATGTGATTAGCCATTTTCCTTGAATTAGTTATAGATTGTGGTATTCTAACAATCTTATTCTAAATGTTTCTAATGCTGGTTTATAGTGAAAAAGTGATTAATTCACCTATATACTATTTATACTGAGAACAACTGCTCAACTGCACTTCATTAACCACAGTTACCTACGATGTTGTTGTTCTTATAGAATACAGCATGAAAAATTGCAGTAATGAACCTGAACATTGTATTGTCATGCCAATTTTTGTTCCCAATATCTTGATAAAAACGTCATACTTGCTTTGTCATACCCCACTCTTTGTAATTGTTTTGCGAATGTACATGATGGTGACATGAGACTGCAATATACTATTAAATAATGTGAAAGCAGCATTGCTTTTCTTTTCTGAATATTCCTGAATTTAGTACATAGTAGAACTACTTTTTAGAAAACAATGATAATTTTTCAAATAATTCTGCCCATAAAAACAAATTCAATTATCCACAATCCTAAAACAGCAGTAAATTTTAAGGCTTGAAAAACATAGTTATTATCTAAGTTTTTTCTTCTGAAAATACCTTTCCTCAGAGTGCCAAAAGAAATGAATTATTTTGAATGGAAAAAAGAAAAAGCTGCTCATAAAAGGATTGGAAGGAAAACTAACTAGATATCTGATTTATCAAATAAACTGATTATCAGGAGTGAATGGTCCACAGGTAACTTTGGAGGAGACACAGATTTTTATGAAGACATTATTATTGCTTCAGGGTATTTGAATGAAACAGAAGCTCAGAGTAAGCTAATCCAAACAGGTTAAGAAACATGAAAAATGAAAAGTTCAATGGATAATATTAAAGTTATACATATTTCTTATCAAATTCATAAATATATGATATGAGACGTAACTACTGAGTAACAGAGCTGGGGTGGAGGGGGGCTCTATTGACCAAAAAAAAGGCAGATCAAATTGGGGCATGGACCTTTGAATATTGTTTTCTGAGTTTACATTCAGCAATTTGGAAACACTGAGTACAGTACATTAATCATAACAAAATGGTGGTGGCCAGCACCAAGATGGTGGTGATAGAAAGGCTCATTTTATTACAATTACTTACTGTTTCTCAGAGCATCATTTTATAGCTTTTAAAGAACCAAGATTATCAGCCAGGTGCAGTGACTCAGGCCTGTAATCCTAGCACTCTGGAAGGACGAGGCAGGTGGATTGCTTGAGCTCACGAGTTCAAGACCAGTCAGAGCAAAACCAAGATCCTGACTCTACTAAAAAAAAGGAAAACTGAATCAAGATGATTGCTTGAGCCCAAGAGTTGGAAGTTCCAAAAAAAGAGTTGGAAGTTGCTGTGAGCTATGATGTTATGGCAGTTTACGCAGGGCAACAGCTTGAGACTGTCTCAAAAAAAAAAAGAAAGAAAGAAAAATGAAAAAATAAAGAACCAAGATTATCCTTCCAAATTAAATCACTATTTGCTGGTAAAGAAGTATTTTTCCAAAGAAAAGGAAGCAACTCTTATTTGATTCTATGGTATAATGTGTCAAAAGTCATAGGGTTCATTAAGGAATTAATTAGTTTACTGAGCCTATAAATATGTAGTTGTTACCAGGTATTCTCTGAGCTATGTTATATTGGCTGCCCCAATAAAATTATAAAACTACCTATGAAGAAAATACGATGATTTTATTGAGAAAAAATATGAGCTTAACTGTTTTATTTTTCAACTGGCATGTTAAGAATATGGTTTGATATTATAATTATTTGAAGATTATTTAATGAATAAAATTAGGCAATATATAAATTTAATTTTGTAAGAAATTTTTATAAAAAATTTTTCCTTGTATAAAAGTTGATAATATTATAATTTCTTAAGATTATATTCTGTCAAACATAAACTTATAGTTGTATTTAAATACTTTTAAAAGTTTTAATATAAATATGAGAATAGCCTTTAAATATATATGATACTAAGATCATTAACATAATTTGTAAGATATATTTAATCAAATTTCTAATCTTTAAGTATATGTTACATTAGAGTTTCATTACACTTGCATTTGTATGAATCAAATTTAACAATGCTTTATAAAGATAGAAAAGAGAGAGAGAAAAGGAGAACATAAGATAAGCACGTATGCTGGTAGCAATAGACACATCAATCAAGACTAACATAATCAGCACAGGTAGACAAAACTTGATTGAATTTATTTAAAATTTTCCAAAATATTTGCAAAGAAGAAAACTGCATTCATTGTCTAGATTACCAGGCAGGTGGGAAGTGATGGGTATCATCCTTGACTTTCTTGGAGAAAAATTTAAATGTGTATTTAAAGCTAAAAAACAACAATAATAGAATTGAACGTTTGATAAAATAACTACACATTTTAATATACAAATTACCCAAAACCAACATAGGGATTTTTTTTTCAGTGTTAATAAGTCAATATCGTATTCATAATATAACCTTTACAATTTACACAACTGGCCACCAAGGTATTGCCTGATATTCTGGGGTATGGTGCCATAAAACAAGTTATTTTTTATTGCTGTTGCTATAAAGATGGACTATTTAAAAGGGGCAGTAACTATCTCACTTGACTGAACAGAAAAATAATTTGGGGTGAGGTGTGGTGGTTCACGCCTGTAACACTAGCACTCTGGGAGGCTGAGATGGGTAAATCACTTGAACTCAGGAGTTCAAGATTAGCCTGAGCAAGAGAAAGACCCTGTCTCTAAAAAAGAAATAGCAGGGCATTGTGGCAGGCACTTGTAGTTCCAGCTACTTGGGAGGCTGAGGCAGGAGGATCACTTTAGCCCAAGAGTTTGAGATTGCTGTGAGGTATGACAACATGGCACTCTATGGGGGGTGAAAATGAAATTCTGACAGAAAAGGAAGTAAGGAAAGAAGGAAGGAAGGAAGGAAGGGAAAATTTGCATCCTTGCCAACATGAAAAATCTGTTCATTAGCTTAATGAGGATGAAACATACTTATGGTGACAGAGGAGACTGATATGCCAAGCAGGCAATATTATCCACTGGACTGGATTTTATTTAGATAAAAGTGGAAAGTAGAATAGTCTAACATATTGTCACGAACTCATCCTCCTAGTCTCCTAATTATCAACATTTTCACAAACTTATTTCATCAGACTCATGTGTATAGCATACTCCCTATTTTTATTAAGTATTTTTCAAAATGTGGTCTGAGAATTCTGGGGATTAGCTTGATCTTTTAAGAGTCAGAAACCCTTCTCTTTTCCATATGTATCTATACACACACACACATATGTATATACACACACACACATATATATGTTGGTGAGATACATTATCTCATTGTACATCATCCTGTTATATGATGTGCAAATGAATAGTCCATTTTTTGCAATAAATTTGAGCCAGTTCTTTTACTTTTTCTAAAAAGTCTCTCTAATGCTTTGAAATACTTCTATAGCAGTGATTCTCAAACTTTACCATACATCAGAATTATTAGACGTATTTGTATATTAATTAGGGTTCAATCGAGAAACAGGGATTTATTACAGAAACTTGCCCTTATATAATTGTGGACGTTGAAGAGCTTCACTTATGAGGGCAATCTCTAGCTCTGTTTTATTAGAAATAAAAACTGAGACATTTTTAATATCTTCTAATCAATTAATCTATAATAACCCCATTTCATGTTTTGTGTTAATATAAACTGTATATTTTGTGTGCAATATATAATTTCTTCCAAATTAGAAGTGCGGCATTATTTAGAATATATATACATATATATATGAAAATATATAAGAAATTCTTATAAACTTATATATATTATCAAGGGAGGACATTGTGATTTGGCAGCATATGTGAACCACAATTTATAGAAGCAAAAATGGGAATTATTAAAAATCGTTTGAATATATATCATATAACATCAGAAATTAGAAAATAAAAATAAAGCAATAATGAAATTCTACTTAGTTTATTTTTTTAATGCTGTCAAATAAATTACCACAAACTTCATGGGTTAACATAACAAAAATTTATAATCTCATAATTATTTAATTCAGAAGTTGGAGTCAGATCAACTGACTTCTCTGTTCTGGGTTTCTCAAGGCTAAAATCAATGTGTTGGGCAGCTGGGTTCTTGTTGGGAAGGATTTGCTTCTAATCTCATTCAGGTTGTTGGCTTCAGTCAGTCACTTGTGTCTATAGTGCTGAGTTTTCCCTTTCTTTTCTGGCTGTCACCCAGGAGGCCACTTTGGGTCTCCCGGTTCTCTTCTCTCTTCACAGCCAGAGTCAGGTCAAGTCTCTCTCATGCTTAACTCCTCCCCCATCTTCCTTCTGCCTCATTTCTCCTCCACCTCCTTCCTCTCAGACTCAAACTTGTGACTTCCTATTCTGGTATTAAGAGCTCAAGAGATTAAATTGGCTGTGCCCAGATAACCCAGGACCATCTCCCTATTTTAAGGTCACTGTTTAGCAACCCTAATTTCATCTTCCAAATCACCACACATCTGTACCCAGATTAGTGTTTGATTGAAAAACATGGGAGGGCTCGGTGCCCATAGCACAGTGGTTACAGCACCAGCCACATACACCAAGGCTGGCAGGTGTGAACCCGGCCTGGGCCAGCTAAAAGTAAAACAACAATGAACAACTGCAAAACAAAGTAGCTGGGCATTGTGGCAGGCACCTGTAGTCCCAGCTACTTGGGAGGCTGAGGCAAGAGAATCACTTAAGCCTAAGAGTTTGAGGTTATTGTAAGCTGTGATATCATAGCACTCTTCCGAGGGCAACATAGTGAGACTCTGTCTCAAAAATAAAAAAAAATAGGAGACTTGGCGGCTTGTTCTTGGTGTTTCAAGAACAATTGTGTGAATAGAAAACATTAAATTTGATTCCATTAAAAAAAAAAAAAATACACTCCGTGGTTAGGGTACTGGCCACATACACCGGGGCTAGCAGGTCCGACAGCTAAACAACAACAACAACAACAACAACAACAACAACAACAACAAAATAGCCAGCCATTTGGGTGGCCTGTAGTCCCAGCTACTCAGGAGGCTGAGGCATGAGAATCACTTAAGCCCAAGAGTTGGAGGTTGCTGTGAGCTGTGATGCCATATCACTCTACTGAGGGTGACTTCGTGAAACTCTGTCTCAAAAAAAAGGAAGAAAAACATAGGAAATTAGTAAGTGAAACCATCTTTATATAAATTCTTCCAAAACACTTTGCATCAAAGCTGTAACAATAAATAAGAAGCAAGGGGTCACAACAATGTGCTAAAATACGGTTCTTCAAAGTCTTTCTGTCAGGAATATACATTCTTTTTTTTATTTTTTTATTGTTGGGGATTCATTGAGGGTACAAGAAACCATGTTACACTAGTTGCATTTGTTGGGTAAAGTCCCTCTTACAATTGAGTTTTGCCCCCAAAAGGTGTGGCACACACCAAACAAATAACCCTAGCTATTAAA
>CAUYRH010120859.1:0-30549 GCA_963574655.1 Perodicticus potto | reverse complement strand
TGCTATCCAGACTCTGAATTCAACTTCTGACATCTCAGCCATTTGCTTATGCAAGAGATCTTGTGCTGTATCTACCTTGTCATTCCTTGGGGGAGTTGATCTACTCTGATTATTCATATTGCCAGAGTTTTTCTGTTGATTCCGCCTCAAGATTATTTTTCACCATTGCCTATGACCGTCCTCAGAGTTGGGGAGGTGTCTCTCCCAGATCAGACCCTGGCAGAATCACTCTGTTGTTACTGGATCTTTGTAGGGAGTGACCCTGTGTCTCTAATGATTTCTCCAACCCCACAGGGTGGAGAGCTTAAATCCTCAGCCTGCTTAGAAGACACTTTAAATTGCTAACTTGGGCTAAGAAGAAGCTTTCCCAGGAAAGGACTTGTGGCTGGGATCATTCCTTAAGTGGCTATCCACTTACCCAGTGTGCCAAAACCAGTCTCACCCTATGACCCTGAGGGCTAAGGCTGCAAGGCATCTCAGTCCCCACCTTTAGGCTGCTCATTCACTAGATTACTCACTCCTGCCTGATGTTTGTTCTGCGACCCTGAGGGTGGATCATGCCAGGGCAGTTCTCCCACAATAGCTCCACACATCCCACAACCAAACACTGGTAGCTCCGTCTGGCTTGGTGGCCCAGTCTGAGGCCCCAGACATCACTCAAAGACCCCTGAACTCTTGCCCAAGTTCTCCCAAGGCAGTTCAACTGAGCGCCAAGTCCAAAAGAAACTCAAACAGCTCACAGGCAAGGCCTTTCCAGCCTGCAGTCCCACTGTTGCCTCACCCACAGCTGCCGACAGGATTAGACTGAATGTACACACGCAACCACTTGCCCAATCTCCACTGCTTTTTCCTTCCTCAGGGTGTCCAGAAGTCTCACGCTGTCTCCCTGTGTCCCCAAAGGGAAGTTTCTGGGCAGATCCCGCCTGCCAGAGATGCCTGAAGTCCTCTTTCCCCAGTCTCACCATGCCCAGTTTCAAGGAATCTGTTACTCGGCCGCCATCTTGCTCCACCCTCCTTCCTACACTTTGTCTTATTTCCCTCTGTGAAAATGTGTGCTCATTAATTAGTTTCAATTTAGTACAAAGTACATGTGGTGTTTGTTTTTCCATTCTTGAGATATTTCACTTAGGAGAATGGTCTTCAGTTCCATCCAGATTATTGCAACAGGTATTAATTCATTTTTCACAGCTGAGTAGTACTACATGGTATCCTTATACCACATTTGGAGGTACTTTATAAGATCAGGAATTTAATAATAGTAATATTCTGTATTCCCTTTCATACCTTCCTAATTCATAATTTATAATAAATGTCCCAATACTGGATGAGGATTTGCTTCTGGACACTATACATCTCTCCTTCCTATAGAACATTACACATGTATTACGTATTGGGCTTGAGTAAGCATTTGCCACTCCCCAAGATTTTTGTACTGAAGTGGCTAGGACCAGACCATATGGCCTTAGTTAGCTTAATAGTGCAGATGTGGTATTTCATTTAAAATAACCTTAATCCAGGAAGTCTCCTAGTTCAGAACTTTTTCAGCATCTGGATTTTTTTCACTCAAACAGAAATAGCTACAATAGCTCAGAATGAAGTATTTCCTTTCACTGTGACATTTCACACAAAAGTGGTAAACATGAGGACAATCATGTAAATGCTTTGCGGTTAAATGTGGCCATTTATAAGGTAACTGCTATGCAACTTCTTCCTTTGGGAAACGCCTGTGACTGCTTTCTGGAGTTTGGTTCGTAGACTTCTGAGCTTTCATACAAAGCAACACACTCCCAGCAAACTTCTGTGTGATATAAAGGTAATTTTTGTTACTTTTGTTAGTCCTTTGATTAATTTTTTGTTTCAGAACCTAGTTCAGAACTTTTTCAGCATCTGGATTTTTTTCACTCCAGATGCTGAAAAACCTGAGACAAAAAGGTATATTCTATTTAATGTTTTCCACTTTAACGACTCCTAATGTCTGTAACTTTGCATTCTGATGCCATTCTGGATTTATGTGAAGATTAGGCATGATTGAAGTAACTTCTCAAGACCTGTTTGGTTCAACAATGGCCTCAAATTCCATTTTATTTTTAAAGACTATAATTTTTCTTGCCTACTCCCTGCCTCTTTCCCCTGCAACTGTGTAAGGCATTTCTTTCATTTTCCTCTCTCAGTTTTTAGGGCTATTGTTATGATCTATTAGAATAATGTCTATTATTTTATACTTCATCTAACCCTACAAGTGATTTATAAGAAAAACATTTATTGACCAGTTGGTTCGTGACCTAAATATACAGTTTTATGTTTTCCCATGTTGAAGTTTTTACTGTTTTCTTTGCAGACAGAATGTATGTAATCTTTACCATAATGGTATGGTATTGTACCACCGATCTGGAACAGGTCATTAGAGTCTACACGGCAGGCTTAGTGCACAGAAGACTTAGTTGCCTCAACCTCTGAACTTCTAAACTTTAATAAGTTATTTTAAGAAAATTAAACAGGCGGTGCCTGTGGCTCAGTGAGTAGGGTGCCGGCCCCATATGCCAGAGGTGGTGGGTTCAAACCCAGCCCCAGCCAAAAAAAAAAAAAAAAGAAAATTAAACAAATATAAGTAAATCAAAAAATCAAGAAAGAGAAAACATTGAAAGGAAAATTAAAGACTATCTAATTTAGCCTTCTCTTTTAATAGGAAACAACAGAATCAAAGAAAAATCAGCATTTCTTTATTTAAAACCTCTGTGCCTTCTGCTTCTAAAATAAATATCTGATTTGTCCCAATCACACAGCTCACTAATGGTAGGACTGAAATCAAAACTTTTATTCTCTATCTTCCAAACCAATATTTTCCAGTTCCTAATTGTCATAACATAAGATTTTGAAGTAAGTAAAATATACGAAAATATAACATAAGTAGCTGTGTTAAACTAGTGGTCCCTCAACAAAAGTATATTCCTTAGAGAAATTGAAAACAAATCTAGTAATGAAAACATTTTGGCAGAAATAGAGATTCTTCAAAAAAATCTAAAAGTAAAAGACAGCAAAAGAAAAAAAGATGATTATAATATTGAAGTTTAGAATTGTATTAAGCAAGCTTGAATTATCATAAACTATATTTGTCCACAGTCAATTTATATTCAACTTTTATAACTTTTTATGTTTTGCCAAACCTGGTTATTTCTAGTTTTTCTCTGAACAAATCACTTTTTATAATTCATTTGCCTCATTCTAATCCTTGTTAAGTTTCTCTGACTCCAAAGTTTAATAACATGATACAATATTCAACATTTATATTTCTTGACCACCTGATAATATATAATTTGATGCAGGGAAAAATCATGTATCTGCAACTCTGTCAATAAAATGGTTTGATACTCACACTGAAGAGAAACCAAAAAGACTCCTGCCAAAAATTCCTGCCATTTCCTTACAAAGCTCTATTGCTATCCTGGGGACATAAACCATCTGGGTCCAACTATTCCTGAGGAAATGTTTCAGTTCATTTTGTAGCGTTCTTGCCACACACTTTACAGCAGAATGTTACTGCCAATGATAAAAATAATGAGGTAAAATGTTATTTTCACAGTTGTGATCTCACTTAACTATTTTTTGACACTCCCCCAATAGAAACTGCTTTTTATAATTTCTCAAACCTAGAAAATAATGTTTTTTAAATTTTCTTTCCTAGAAATGATTTGGTTTGGTGTATTTATAATAAAAAGCTTTATTTTATTTGCAATAAAATCACATTTTAGTCTTATAATCTAGATTGAACTGAAACAACATATATTCACTTATATATTTAAAACTTTTATATTTTTAGAAAACATGATTATCTCCCCCTACTTTTTCATGTTATGTACAGATGACACTTAAAATAAGGCCATGTTTCTAATCTATGTCTCTGTTTACATTTTTGTATTTTAAGGGTGTTTTTTAGGACACCTAATAATAACCTAAGACGTAAAAAATTATGTTAATATATTAGTGGTTTTGTTAATCCAATACCAGAAAACTCCTTAGTTCAAATTGACATCACTTAATACTATGTTGAATAAATGGTCATTTACTTCAGATGCTTAGAAAAACAAAATAGGACCTAAATTTCTACTCCCATCTGGTTGTACTTAAGTTTAGATATAATCCAAGTTCAGCAAAATGTCTGAAAAATATATAAACTCACTTAAATCACTTCCCATAATCTGTTTGACTGTACTCTTGTAGGCCAAAAGCCAAACAGAAAACTTTCCTACTCACAGTTCTATTGATATTATACGAACTTTATCCTATTTTTCTTTGCCTTATGGCAAATTTTACTTGGCAAAATAATTCCTCGGGTTTAGTCTTTTGAGAAATTGCTATTTCCTGAATATTCCTTAGACTATAACATCAATTCTTTTCCTAAACTTTGGCAACTACTCAACCCTGCTTTAATAGTATGAAGTGCTTGAAGTACATATGTTCTAGACTTGAATGGAGAGCCTTATGCATTCAAAAACTTACTTTGTGATAACCTAGTCTCATGAAAGATAAATTTGTGTGTGCTCTGCTTATATTTTTTCCTTTTTCTTTTCTTTTAAATTTTTTTACTTTTGAAGAATCATTGAGGGTACAATGAGCCAGGTTATACTGCTTGCATTTGTGGGGTGAAGTCCCTTTATTAATAGTATCCTGCCCCCAAAAGGTGTGTCGCACACCATGGCCCCACACCTCCCTCCCTCAAAGGTAGTCAAGTAGGTTATTTTGGGGTCACAGTTCCTTCTTTTCCAAACTAGTAGGAACATTTTGTCCTGAAACATCAAAAAATTACTTTAGTTAACTTTAAAGAGCTAAATAGGTGATTATTTAGTTGGAGAAAATATAGACTACATATGAAAATAATCAAAGGTAACAAGAAAGTATTCCAAAAGTAGTATAATTTACCAGTTCTGTTGTATTACAACTTTTCCATTTTCATCTTGATGGCTATGGTCACGTTTGCATGCCTTGATGTCATCCTCAATCAAGAAGCTTAAGAAATGTTTTTATTGTCTTTAATGTATGTTAGAAGACATCTTTCTGATACAGAGAAATGCTCTGGATAAATAAGGAAAATAAATTACCAGAAACGCAAAATCTCAGTACTTTTTGCTATCTACATATTTTTTTCCTTTTTCTATTATGAAATCTTTATTATTTCAGGACTATTAGCGCAGCAGTAAACAGAAACTGCTTGAAGTCAAACTTTCTTTTCTTTCTTGGTACAATCTTAAATGCATCACAGAAGTGATGTAAGAAGTTCTAGAGCAAGGAGGAGAATCACAGGGCTAGGCAGTGAGAGTCTTTAGATCGGAAAGGGATGACAGCATCCTAGGTGGGTGGAAAAAATCTTAGAGGGGCAGCTGGAAAACTGGCTTCTAGACAAGGAAGATCCCAATATTTACCAAACACTCCTATATTCCAAGTACAAACAGAATCAGCAGATGGTACAACTTGAAGGGGTGAAACTAGCGCCTCAGTAGTATTCAATCCTGGCAAATGCCTAACCATCTGCTCCCTACAGGGAATCACACAGCTTCACCCATTGCTTGTGACTTGCTGGCCCTCCCAGTAGCCGGCGATCCTGGAATGTACTCCCTTGCCTCGGTGTTAGTTTGACCCTGTGAGTTGCTTTGGCCAATGGAACGTGAGACAGCACACGTAGTTTTCAACCAGACGGGAGATTCTAATGCAATAGCGCGGCTCCACACTGCCTCTTGTTCTTTTTCCTCAGCCCTGAGAATGGCACATCTCAATTAGGGACTGCTCCCTCAACCTGGTTTCTGAAATAAGAAATAGGAGGAGCTGAGCCTCCAGAGCCAATCTGAAGCCGCTCAAGAGTTCGTAAATCAGCGAAGAGTTCTGGGTTATTTAACATAGCAAAGCTAAGGGATCTGGCAGCATAAATCGCTGATAAAATGATCATTCCTGAACAGAGTAAACAAATAAACATCCTTAAAAAACACAATTTCTGACTGAGTTTCTGATCTGCGCTAGTTTATTAGGCTTTGCCTGTAATTCTTCTCCCCACTGCTGACTCTGTCTCTCCTTTGTAGAAATATCAAGAGTCGATTCAATTTTATTTGAAACCACTGTCTAAAAGTAACTTAATATAAACCCACAAAGATCAGGGCAAAATGAATGCTGTTATTCTTGCTGCTCTCTAAGGCAATGCAGGTCATTTTGCCTGTGTTGCTGGTAAAAGTGGGAGCTATGTAGCTATAAGTAGCAGCCAGGGGAAATAGCACTGGAGTCAGCATTTGGCTTATTATGGCTGTGGGACAATAATGAGAGAAAAAATATCAGGCTTCCTTAGTGCAGCTCCCTTTGAAGACAACACCAGCATTTTAACACAAAGGCTGGGGAACTGGTCACACTTCCTCTGTGCAGATGTCCACCTTGATATCCGTTTCAGTGAAGTCATGCAGTATTTTCAATCAGCACATAAACCCTGTCAGAACTCAGGGCATGATTAGACTCTGTTCCCAAGAGACAAATTACACGCCTTTGGTGGGATCTTGGCATTACTGTTCTAAAGGATTCATGACTGTTTTAATTTTTGTGTGCGTGACTTTCACTCTTATGAATGTTGCCTGGACAACTCAGGGTGTGAAATAATTCAAGAGAAGTCCTTGAGCTGCTATCCCCAGAAGGGTGTTTAAATGGCATTACAGGGAAAATGTCTTGGAGCGTGGAATTCTACTCTGAGGGGTTGCTCTTTAGCATAAACTCATTTTGTAGTTATGCTTCCCGCTCAAAGGCCTTTGTATAAAACCACCTCACCACAAAGCAAACTGCCGAAGGCATCGTGGGTGTGTGGAGAGAGGCAGCTGAGAACCCAGGGGATGGCTGGGTGGAAGCCAGACAGAACTACACGGGGAAGAAAGAGAGACGTGAAGGAGGAGGGGAGAGTGTTCCATAGAGTTACCTGCCCAGGGAGGGAGTCCCTGGTGTTGGACACTTTCACTTTTCAGAATGACCTCATGGCAGAGGAAACCTTCGTAGGTTATGAAAAACGGACTCCAGAATGATCGGGGCTACTGAGTTCCGTTGATAAAGATTCTATATGCATCAGGTGAAATTCTCCAATTTCAACACCAGGTGTATCCAGATCAAGTAGAATGATATTGAAATATTTCTTTTTTTATTGTTTATAAGATATCTGGAATTTCTTGTTTTGTAAAATCTTTGTCTATGAGTTTATGATAGGTTGAACTTTGTTATTTCATTTAATTCATAGCTTAATTACTGTTTTCCTATGAATGATTATACTGTGGTTAATATGTTAGCACAGCAGTATTCCCAGATAGTTTTTTGTTTGTCGGGAGGTTGGGCTTGGGGGGGGGGGCAGAGCTAATACTTTGCATGAAATATCTTATTTTATAACAGTGAAATTGCTTTCTCTTTTGTCTTGTGATTTTTTTTTTGAGGTATTAAGTTTTTGTGTTAGTACTATTATACCTATCTTGAGTGTCTTGCTTGTACTGTATCACATCATACCTTTGTTTAATTCTTAATAAACTGTTCACTAGTTTAAAAAAAAAGATAAATTGAAATGTTTATCTGGGAACTGTATTTTATAAAGTGAATGATGATAAAATTAAAAGAATAAAAAACTGCCTATAGAAGAAAGATTTTTATTACTACTTCATTTACTTTATTATTTGTGTGTATAGGAATTTGTTTCTTCTCACTGACTCTTGGGAAGGTTTTTAGTCTCCACTTTCCATTTTCTCTACATTTTCTGGTTAGTGTGCATAAAGATTTTTATACTTTTTATAAATGATGTTTTGTATTTCTCTAGTCTCAGTTGTCCTTTTTCAGTCTCAGTGTTCTTTTTCAATTCTGATTAATTTTTCTATTCTTGTTTAATCTAGCAAGTGGTCTGTCATCCAGCTCATGCATTTTGTTATGGCAGCTTAAGTTAAGACAGTTTTAATATTTTATCTTTCTATTTGACGTGAGAGGTGATTTCCTATACTATGTTATATATTATTTTCTTTTATATACATATTCCATTGGAGGTTTAAAAATATTAATCTGTGACTTGACATATCAGATCAGTGTTTGGAAATCTTTAGTAAAATGAAAAGGTAGGAAAAGATGGCCATAGGTTTGCCATATATGACTTTTATAATTTTGAGATATATTCCTTCCATGCCTAATTTGTTGAGGAATTTTTTTTTTTTTTTTTTTTTTTGAGACAGAGCCTCAAGCTGTCACCCTGGATAGAGTGCTGTGACATCACAGCTCACAGAAACCTCCAATTCCTGGGCTCAAGTGAGTCTCTTGCCTCCACTTCCCAAGTAGCTGGAATTACAGGTGCCCGCCATAACGCCCGGCCATTTTTTGGTTGCAGCCATCATTGTAGTTTGGCAGGCCTGGGCTGGATTCAAACCACCTGCTAAGGTGTACATGGCTGGTGCCTTAGCCCATTAAGCCACAGGCACCAAGCCTTGTTGCGGATTTTTAATCATGAAAGGGTGCTATATTTTGCCTGATGTTTTTTCTGCATCTATTGAGATAATTTTATGGTCATTGTTTTTAAATCTGTTTATATGAGAAATTCATTTTGTTGATTTATGTATGTTAAACCATCCTTGCATTACTGGGATAAAGGCAAGTTGGTCATGGAGAATGATGTTTTTGATGCACTGTTGAATTTGGTTTTCCAGTAACATAGAACCTGTGAGAGTTGACAACTCAAGTGACTAACAAACTAGTCAACACATGCAGAAAGTCAAGATAAGGAACTAGGTTTTAGTACATGTGATACATTTCCAGTCTATGAAAATGGGGTCATTTTAAGGAGGTGGTCAATGCAGGGAGTTATCAACTATGTAGTTTCTACTGCATTTTATTGAGGACTTTTGCATGTACAGTGAGAAGGGATATTCTGTAATTTTATTTTTCTTTTGTGCCCTTCCTAGCTTGGGTATCAAATTGACTCTGGCTTCATAGCATGAGTTAGAGAGAATTCCCTTCTTTATTTTATGGAATAAGTACTGTGTATGGGTGCCATGTCTTCTTTATAGAAGGTGTCTACGTGTCACAGAATTCAGCAGGAAACCCATCAGGTTCAGGCTTCTTTTTTGTTGAAAAACTTTTTTCTCAATGAATTTTTATGCCTTATTTTTTCACTTCTCAGAAGTGAAGAGTTGAAAACATTCCCTCCAAGAAATGAGAACAAGACAAGTTCCCCACTTTCAATCCTTCTACATAATATTATAAGTTTTAGTTTGAGCAATCAGGCAAGAGAAAGAAATAAATGGTGTTCAAATCAGAAAAGAGAGGTCAAACTATTACTTCATGCTGGTGACATGATTTTGTATTTATAAAACCCCAAAGAATTTACCAGGAGACTTCTGGAATTGATTAATAAATTCAGAAAAATCTCAGGTTACAAAATCAATGTTAATAAATCAGTAGCATTTCTATACTAGTAACATTCATACTGAGAGTAAAATCAAAGACTCAACACCATTCACAATAGCTACAAATAAAATAAAATACCTGAAATATACTTATCCAAGGAGGTGAGAGATCTCTACAAGGACAACTATGAAACATTGAAGAAATAAATTCCAGAAGATACAAACAAATGGAAAAGCATACCTTTCTCAAGAATTAGTAGAATAATCAGTAAAATGTTCATACTACCTAAAACGACTTACAAATTCATTGCAATCTCCATGGAAATATCAAAGTTGTATTTCACAAATCAAGAAAAATTTATTCTATGCTTCATTTAGAACCAGAAAATAACCCAAGTAGCCAAAGCAATCTTAAGCAAAAAGAACAAATCTGGAGGCATCACATTACCTGACGTCAACTTATACTAAAAGATTATATTACTAAATCAGCGTGATTTATCAGTGAATAAAGACATAGACCAATGAAACAGAAAACAGAATACAGCCCTCTATCCATAGACAACTGATCTTTTATAATGCAGATAGGGCACACTGGGGAAATAGAGACATATTCAATAAATAGTGATAGGAAACTAGATAGCCACAAGTAGAATAATGAGCAGGATTATGTCACCACTCACAAAATTTAATGGATAAAGCCATAGATCAAAGGCATAAACCATAAGAATTCTAAGGGCAAAGTAGGAAAAAACTCTTTGAGATATAGGCCTAGGCAAAGAATTTATGACTAAGAACTTAGTGGGTGGATTACCTGAGCTCATGGATTCCAGATGAGCCTGAGCAACAGCAAGACTTGTCTCTAAAAATAGCGGGGTGTTGTGATGGGCACCTGTAGTCCCAGCTGCTAAGGAGGCTAAGACAAGAGAATCACTTGATCCCAGGAAGTTTGAGGTTGCTGTGCGCTATAATGCCATGGTACTCTACTGGGGCTGACAAAGTGAGACTCTGTTTCAAAAATAAATCAATGAATAAATAAATAATTTGGATTAGATTAAAGTAAAAACATTCTGCACAGCTAAGAAATACAGTGAAATAGATAATCTACACAATGGGAAAAAATATTTGCAATGCTATGCACCTGACAAAGTATTAATATACAGAATCTGCAAAGAACTCAAGCAAATCATAAAAAAAAAGACATTATTAAAAATTGGGCAAAAGACACAATCAAAACTTTTCAAAAGAAGATAGGGAAATGGCCAATAAATATATGAAAAAAATGCTCATCGTCACTCATCTTAAGGGAAATGCAAATTAAATGATGATATATCACCTTACCCCTGACAAATGGCTTTTATTAAAATGTCCAAAACCAAAAGATGTTGACATGGATGCAGAAAAGGATGCTTATATGTTGTTGGTGAGAATGCAAATTAATATAGCTTCTTTCGTAAACAGCGTGGAGATTCTTCAAAGAGTTAAAAATAGACCTACACTTTGATGCAATAATTCTACTACTAGGTATTTACAAAAAGGAAAAGAAGTAATGTTATCAAAAAGACACCTGCACTAGAATGTTTATTACAGCACAATTTGCAATGGTAAAGATGTGGAATCAACCCACATGCCCATCGTTTTGTGAGTTGATTATCAAACTGTGGTATAATTATACATGGAATACTACTCAACCATAAAAAGGTTGAATTAATGCCTTTTGCAGAAATTTGGATAGAACTGGAGAACATTATTCTAAGGGAAATATTCCAAACATGTAAAAATAAACACTACATGTGCTCACTATTAAATTGGAACTAATTGATGGGTACACTTGTGTACAGAGAAATGTAAACCTTAATGGAAATCAAAGAAGGGTGGAAGGAGAGGATAGGAAACAACCTAACTAATGGGCACATTGAACACTATCTGGGTGATAGGCACAATTACAGACATGTCATATGTATTACAAAAATGATTCATGTAACCAAAATCATTGTACCACCTGAACACTCCAAAATTAAAAAAAAAAAAAAATGTGGCTGGACACAGTGGCTCACACATGTAACCCTAGCATTCTGGTAGGCAGAGGCAGGAGGATCCCTTGAGCTCAGGAGTTGGAGACCAGTCCAAGCAGGTAAGATACCCCATCTTTACCAAAAACAGAAAAATTAATTGGGTATTGTGGTGTGCACATGTAGTCTCAGTGACCCAGGAGGTTGAGGCAGGAGGATTGCTTGAGCCAAGGATTTTTGGGGTGCTATGAGTTAGGGTGATGCCATGGCACTCTAACCTGGGGCAACAAGGTGAGATACTGTCTCAGAAAAAAATAAATTTAAATTTAAAAAATCAAATCAAACAAAGAAAATTTAGGGGCAAAAACATTGAGAGTTTCTATAGCAGCAGATTTTCAGCAAGAAAAATATAAGAGAATATTTTTAATCAAAACTATAATGACCCAATATGACTTGGGAAGATACGTGAAGACATAAAAGACAAGGGAAAGAAAAATATATAGATTGATATAAATTAATTTTGACTACACAAAAACCAATAATGGTTTCTTCTGGTTTTAAAATATTGTTACTTGATGATAAAAACATAAAACACTGGGCGGAAGATAAATGAAGTTAAAGTGTTCTAAAGCCTCTGCATTGCAGAGAAAATTGTAAAATGAAATAGCTTATGTTGAACTGTAATAAATTAAGAATACTGTGATTATCTAATGTAATAAGTAATATAATTAACCCTAAAAGAATATTAAAATAAGGAATAAAGTTATAAAAAGGAAATCATGGGAAAAATAATAAAATTGTTGTTCAAAAAGAAAACAAGCAAGGAAATCAAAAAGAATTTAGCATAGGCATTACAAACACAGGGTCTAGTCTAGCAGAGTCTCAATTTCAGGGATAAGAAGTGCAAATTCATCCTGTGTATATTTGGGTATAATGACAAAACAGGATCATTTTATTCCCACTCCTTGATTTCTGGATCTATGAAACCTTCCTATTGGAAATATAGAAATATCATATAATGGGCATTAGAAAAGATACATATATATGTAGATGTATATTTATATATGTTGTATGTATTCATACATACTTATATAGAAACATATAAAATGTGTTATATAATATGTAGTAATGTATTTGTAAATATATTAATATATATACATTCATTATTTTATATATTCATACACATATAAATATGTTTGTATGTATCTATGTACATACATGCAAAAATAGCATGTATATATTTATATACATATATCACAACGGTGATACATACATGCATACATATGTGTATACATGATAAATTAACTACAAAAAATATATAATTTGCTCTTGTGTTCTTTTTATTTTTTGTTATTATGGGTGAATAATAGTTACATATTTTTATAAGGTACATGCAATGTTTTGATACAGGCATACAGTATGAATTAATCAAAGCAGGGTTAAATGGAATATCCATCCTTTGAGGCCTTTATTATTTCTTTCTTTTAGGAATATTCCAATTTTACTCTTTCAGTGATTTTAAAGTATACCTTAACTTATTGTTGTGTTATCAAATATTATTCATTATATCTATCTAACTAAATTTTTTATTGTGTTTTCTTTACCTTTATTTTATATTTTTTAAGATCCTTAGTCACCCTTTGATTGATGGTGGAAGTATTTTGTTTTTGTTTTTGTTTTTATTTTGAGACATACTCCCACTCTATTGCCCCAGCTAGAGTGCTCTGGTGTCAGCCTAGTTCACAGTAACCTCAAACTCCCAGGCTCAAGCAATCCTCCTGCCTCAGGCTCCTGAGTAGCTGTTACTACATGTGTGCACCACCACACCCAGCTAATTATTTCTATTTTTGGTTGAGATAAGGGTCTCACTTGTGTTCAGGCAGGTCTTGAACTTCTGTGCTCAAGGGATCCTCCCACTTTGCCCTCCTAGAATACTAGGATTACAGCCAGTTTTCTTATGTAAGTTATCTAATGCTTCGGTTTTCTATGTGTGTCAACCCTAGGTATACTATAGCCAATTCACGATCCCTAGACCTCTATGGGGTACAGCCTTGGGCATTCTCAAGTGTTTACATGATGTTTCCTAACCTCTGCTATATTGGAATCCTATCATTTCCATTGCCCAAGAAAAGGCTGAGCAAACTATGGCCCATTCCTTTGCCACCCTAAGCTAAGAACTGGTTTTATACATTACAATTTATTATAGATGGATATATAAATATTTACATATATTCTGTAGTTTGCTTGTTAGCCTGCACAACTTAAAATATTTACTTATCGGGCCCTTCAAGGGTAAGTTTACTGGGTACTATACTCAGAGTCCAGTTTTATAGCAGCACATTCATGCTATATCATCACCATTAGCCTCTAAGAGATACCTACTACTTTGCTTCTCAAAGATACTAAAACTCCTCAGTAGCAAACTTATCACCATTTTAGGGAAATCAGTGAATCTTTAACAATCTTAAAGTAATTAGTTAGCTGATAGATTTTTTTGGTATTACATAAAATATTTATTCTAATATGTTCACATATCTGAGCAATTTTCCACTTTGTTCGAGACTCTAGCAAAACCATTCTGGCATCTTCACTTTATTTGCTGTAGAGGGTTAGCACTTCCCAGCTTCAAGATGCCATCTTTGGCTGTGTTTTAGGGGTAGTTGCAACTGTTATCAATACCGCAAGGTTGTTAAATTGAGACACTGTACACTAAACCATAGCTCTCTACTCAAATACCTTTTTACTGCATTTGTACTCAAGTATAAAAGTTTCAATAGGTAGAATTTATTGATGCAGGCCCACTACCAGTATTTATTCCCAGTCCTTCCCTCTAGTTTCTTCTATTTAAATTTAATCATATCCTTTAGTTTGGGGGCTTTTATATTAAGAAACAAACCAACAAAAAAATCCCCTTTGTGCTATAGAAGAGACAGTACTTTTTCCCTAATGAAGAGATAGTTTTATTTACTTATGTCTGTATTCATGTATGTTTGCATTCACTAGAATAAAAAATCAATTATATTCCTGCAAACCAGACACCAAAAAGAGAATAAAATATAATGGAATGGTAGATTTACTTTTATGTAACATGTAGTCACACGGCTGTAAATAATACCTATAGTTTTAATTTTTCAAATAAACCTTTAGGCACAAAATTAAATCCTTTCTTAAAATAGATGTAAAATGCTAGAATGTTTCCTGCAGAAATATGCCATGCCTTCTCTTGCTTATACATTTTCCCAAAAGTGCACAATTTGCCCAGAATATGCTCTTTTCTTCATCTTCTTGACTGTCCATTGTGATCTCTTTAGGTAACTATCAAAAGTTATTTTCCCCAGGAAGTCTCTTCTCACTCCACTTTCCAGAGTTTAATACTTTCTCTTGTTTGTCCTTCTTTCTCATGCCAGTTTTCTCCATTATAATATTTACCATCTCCACCCGGCCATCTTCAAGGCTTAAGTATAAGAAACAGATATTGCTTTCAAGGAAAGATGATCAGCAGAACCCCAGAAAGTTCTGAAAGGAGAGAATTAAATAAAAAAGCATAGGAATCTATTTTTATTTTTTAAATCTGAAGATTAATTATAATTTAAAAACTGACCATAAAATTAAGCACTTTAAATTTAGAAAATGTATCTGCTAAGACATTAGCTATTCTTCCCTTTCATCCTCCAAATTGAAACACTTAGTATTCACTAGCCTTTTTGTTTTTTGACATTTTGATTTTTAGACCTCAAGGTCATCACCATCTTGAATGTTCTTTCAAGTGGCTGCCATAATAACTGTCATCTTTTTAGATTCTTTTAATAGCACAACCCCCTCTTTGCTTCCAATCAATTATAATAAACAAGAAATGAGATTCCATTCTTTCCAGGTTACGAGTAACATTTTGTTTTTAAAAATGGCATCTATATATAACCCAGATTAAAAAAATTAAGAATGCCCAAATCATTCTGAGTTATTTTCCTTTATTACTTCAATAAGTACAGGTTAGTGTATTCATAAGGCATACAAATTTGAATTCTGTGTTAATCTCAGCACCTCAGAAACAATTTGCAATATCGAGCCGTGTCTGTCAGACTTTAGCTTTGGAATACTATTCTGCTTACATCAGCAACAATTAATTTACAGGCTCAACATCTTACAGGAGCAAAATATATGCAAAACAAAAGTTGATGGTGAAAAGAGGGAGTTGGACTGATCTCTGTCTATTTATCCCTGCTTGAGATACAGGTGGGCTGGAGCAGCTAAAATTGGGAGAGAAGCTATAGAATGTAGTGCTCCATTAGAGCAGGGATCAACATTTTCAAATATCCAAATGATTGATCTTCATTGCTGATGAGCAGACCACAAAATAAATAATATGAAATTGTTATCTCTATCAGGTGATAAAGAAATAAGGAGGTACTAAATTAAAGAGATTCTGTTAAGAGAATAGGCAATCTTAGAAAATACTCAAATTGAAATTAGTTGTAATTTCACAGTAGTTTCCTTCTGCCACTGTTTACATGCATCCCTGAATACCTAAAGTCTACGGTCCATTCCACAGTTACCAAGATGGCAGTTCCTCAAAGTTCACTGGTGTCCACCTTCTTTTCTAATTACTATAGCCCATGCTCAGCTCTCATTGTCTTCAGTCTCTCTGAAGCATTTAATTCATTTGACAGCATCCAGAGTATTTATTTTGCTTTCATGTAATTACTCTTGAAATTCTTTTTAAATTTATCTTTCATAATAATATACCTCTATAACTGTAATCATTGTTTTCTAAGCATTTTTTACTGACTCTTCTTTATCATCAGGTGAGGGGTCTGGGGGAAGAGAGAGAGAGAGAGAGGAGAGAAAAGGGAGAGAGACAAAGAGAGAGAGAACAGTGTTCCAGGCCTTATTTTCAGCCCTCCTTTCTTCTTGTTTTACATTTACACAGTCACTTTAGTCTATCTAAATCACACGACGGCTTCCAAGACCAACTCTCTGACACGACTTAAATCTTCAACCTTCAACACATGAACCAGTAGCCCTAAATCTTTCTTCTCTACTTTTAGAAGAACGTATGGCTCGCTCTCTCTCTCTCTTTCTGGATTTCTCACTATTGCTATTCCATTTTCTACACTGAATTTCTATTCATTGTTTTAAAGTATAACATAAAATTTGCTTACTCTATGATGGCTTCTGTTATTTCTATAGGAAAAAAATGTAGCATCATTTTCTCTTTCTTTTCACTGAGTACCGTACATTGCATGTAGCATCCACTGTCCTCTATTGTAATTTTTTTCAATTTGTCTACTACAATACATTGTGAACTCTCTGAAAGAGTGCTTACATCTTTTTCATTTTTATCTTTTCTGTACTATTTAGCACTGTGCTCTTTGAACACAACCAGCCCTTAATAAATGCTACTTGCTCTTTTTGACAATGAAATCTTGAGTTTCCCTTACATTTATGATCAACTCCAGCTAAACTAATGTGATGTAATTTCCCTAAACAGGGAAGTTTGAGAATAAATTAGCTTCATTTTTCTCTTTTAGGAAGTGTATTCTATCTAATTTTATGCTTTAGTTGGGAGATCTATATTTAGTGTTTTCTCTTGGATAATTTTATTGCAGATGCTTCCCCTGTTGCACAATAGATTTATTCCTAGGTTTATTTTTGGCAAATTTTATATAGCTTTAAATATGCTAAAACAGTTTCTTATATAGGCCTAAAGTAAAGATGTTTCATTAGTTTTAATGTTCTCAATAATATTCCTGGTAAATTATCTTTTTGTTAGTCTTTAGCAGGACATGCACATACTTCTTTCCCATCTAATATCCATATTACATGTTCCTTCCTTCAGCAAGGCTTCAAAGGCTCTATCATCATCTACTTCTGAAAGGATGAAAATTTTATTTTTATATTCTTATGTTTGCTTATTCTCTTGATCCTCAACTATTTGTCCAACTTTGGAAGAACAGGGCAGCAATGATAATTAGATCGAAAGCCACCTATGAAATATTTAAAATTGCTGAGGGGAATCCCATCAATCTGGTCCACTCTCATCTAATATATCAATTTAATTGCATGTGCTTTCTAAATAGTGTTATTTATCTACATTTAAAAACCTTCAATTCAATAAATGGATTTAAGGAGAATCAAAGATCTGTAACATTTATTCTATGTCTATGTTATTAGGAAATAAAAAAGACAAAAAGAACAATTTAATATTTCAAAGAGCTAACTTTATTTAATTTAAATAATTAGTCTGTGTTGGCACATATATTCCAAGGGTCTTAAAATTATCCCTGACACTTAATAAGCCCTAATAAACATTTGTGGAATGAATGAATGAATAAATTATTGACATTTTTGTGGGTTAGTTTTTTTTTTTTTTTTTGCATTTTATGCAATTATTAGATGATAACTTTCTCACGTGATTCAAAGTCAAGGTCATAGGGTCAGAAAGAGTCAGTGCTAAATTAACAGAGAGTAATCCAACCAGATGATCAGTTGGAAGATGGGGACAAAGGCTTATCACAATTTTCTTGACTATTAGAAAGTGCTTATGGTCTATATATATGGACAATATAGGCAATTCAGTTTAAAAAGTGTAAAGAATTAAGGCCAAAGCAGTTAAAAATATTCCCCCCGCAAAGCCTCTGTTCTTCAGATTTGTTGCAGCTATGGCAGGATAAAAGTTCTCTGAACCAGTAGTTCTATAAATCAATGGAAGAGATTGTTGAAAATGTTTTCATACTCCAAGAGTCTCATAGAAGAAGCCTCTGATCGGGCAGAGGGGAAGGAAAAACCTGAGTATCCACAATTAAGCCTTGCCAGTCTTTGGCTGTATTTTGAGAAGTACATTCTATGTGAAACTTTTAAAAATTATTTTCTCTTCTTGTAAAATATAACACATTACTCTTATCATCCATACTATTTTCTCTTTTAATATTTTAGAATAGCTTGGCACCAGTAAAATGAAGATATAGATTGAGGATTTAAGAAAGATGCTTTCCCTCAGTCTTTAGAAAATAAATCTGTAGAACTGCACTTAGGGACAATAGAATTAAGAGTATATACAGCCTCCTCAGGACAGGGGAAAATAATGCCTCGCTTTGCGTTTCACAGCCTTTAGAAAGAATGGTTTTTGATAGTTATGTTTGAAATAAGTGCTGGAGAATCATCAGTTCTTTGGCTGTCTTAGAGAAATGCAGAGTCTTAAATCTTTTATAATGGAATCCCTAATCTGTGTAAGCACATTTATGAAACTTTCCAGTGTATTATAATCTCATTTGATTATTCTTCAAAGGCCTATAATTGAAGTTTGCATTGACACTGCGAGGAAAAAATTTTACCCTGAATTTAGATTTTCTAAACATCCGCTGACAAACACAAACCTGTGTTACACGTGGATAGTCCCTGGCAACCGGCCTTTCAACCTTGGCAGCTTCACTGTGTTTGTATGTGTGTGTATGTATTCCAGCAGGTAATTTTAAAGACTTCATTTTAGAACAACAACAACAAAATGATGAAAAACCACATTGTAGCCAATAATAAGTGTACTTCTCAGTATATCATAAAATTATACTAAAACTGGATTTTCTTTTATGTTTATTCTGGCAAAACTTGAACTTTAATCACATATCAATGTAATTCAACAATTACAATTCAACCAAGAAAAAAACATAAAATTGAAAAGGCTGTAGACTTGCAGGCACAAAATGTTAAAAATAATTAGGGTTTTTATTTGTATTTGTTGTTGATCTTGTTCATTAGCATAGACCCATGCGCGCCATGTACACATAACCGTACGTTTCAATCTATTGAAATGATAACAGTTGCCTTTTCCCCGTGCTTTCATTAATAAATTACATATAAAAGAAGCAGGCTACTTAGCAAACATAAAAACATAACCATAAATACATATAGTAGTGGTTCTCAACCTTCCTAATGCTGCAATGTACTTTCAATGTTAAAAAGGGGTGGCAACCCACAGGTTGAGAACTGCTGACATATAGCTATGCATGTTTGCATAGATGCCTGTGTACATAGTCCAAATAATCAAGGAAAAAAATCCAATTTGAACTGAATTGTATCTTTTTGGAAATGACTTGCAATATTTTATGTGGTATTTCCACATAGTAATGCAAAAATATGTATGTTTCTTTGCATTTATTTTTCCAAAGCTTCCTCCTTACTCTTTTCTTTCGCTTAGAGTTGATTCTCATTACACATGCATTAGAGAAAAATTAACATTTCATTAAATAAATTCCTGTTCCTCTTTCCTTCCCTTTTAGTAAAGAATTTCAGCTTTATAGCTTCTGCTTTTATTTTAAGAAGAAAACCAATGTAGCATTCTCTTCATTAAAAAAAAATGTTCTGTTTTGAACATTTGCTGTTTTGAAAAGTTTAGTTAATTGAGGATTGAGTCTCAAGCACAGCCTATGTGATAACTTAATAAGATCTGGTCCTGACATTTGAAGACCTTGCAAACTAAATAATTTTATTGTATTCACAGTCAGCATCACATCAATTGGGTGCACAAATAATGTTTTATTTTCCTGAAATTGAATTTGAAGCTTAGTGAGAAAAATAAAATTATCTTTTATTACCTTACAGATCAATAATATTTTGAAACTTGTTTCTTAAATGTCGGGTGAGATCCGGATAACAGGTTGAAAATCTAGATGAGTCATTCTTGGTGTTTCTCTTTCTCCCACATTTGCCCTGTTACAAAACTACTTTGGATTTGTCTTCAGAACATTTCTAGAATCTAGTCAATTTTTTATCTACACTGCTACTGTATTGTCCAAGCTACCATTATATCATATTCAGAATGGTGTTAGAATATTCATAAAAATATTGCTTCTACCTTCCGACTTCACTAACCATTCTCAAAACTACACCCTGAGTTGTCTCTGAAAAACAGAAGGGAGAGAGATCAAACCACTGCTCGGATCCTTACAATGGCTGCTCATTTTATTCAGAGCAAAGTCTAAAATTGCTATGGCTTTGAATTATATAAAGGGCTACAGGGGCTTAGATTACCTGCAATACTCCACCTCCCTTTCTCTCTACCTGATTCCTACTACCTTTTTTCCCTCTCACTCTATTCCATCAACACCAACCCCCTCGCTAATGCTAAATTGTGAATACACTGAACCTTTGGTTTACCTGTGATCTCTCCTGAACACCTTCTTGAACTCCAGGTCTTTTATTTGGTGATTTTTTTTTTTGTGTAGGCCTTATAAGCTTCTTATTGATCCTGTATTGGTAATCTTCTTTCATAGCTATTTCTCATTAAAATGTAAACTCCACAAGGGTAAAAATCTCTACATATTTATATTGTATATTTTTACAGAGATTTCCACAAACATATACATAAATGATTAGGATAAAGTTTAGCAAATATTAGATTATTTTAATACGAATAATAAATAAGTGAACAAGTGAAATATTCTGAAAAGCAAGTCCTAGCATTATATTTAAACGTATGTGTAATAGAATGATGGAGGCATTTTAATTTCCAATCAGAAATGACAGTTATCCTTAAAAGTTTTTGGATATCTTTCATTCCTACATATTATTAAATTTATATTCCAGTTCAATCATGACAGAAATAATTTTAAATTAAAAAATTCCTTGTCTTGAGAATTGCAAGATTTTTGCATATAAAATATATGAGACAGGAGGGCAGCACCTGTGGCTGAAAGGAGTAAGGCGCTGGCCCCATATGCTGGAGGTGGTGGACTCAAACCCAGCTCTGGCCAAAAACTGCATTAAAAAAAATGAGACTGGAAAAGAGCCAAAGTAAGGCATATACACAGACAAATCCAGGAAGCAAGTTATTCAGAGGTCTCGAAAAGGAAAAGTAGCTTGATTTGATTGGACTGGGTTGCAAAAGCAGAATTTGAAACCTTCATAAAAGAAAGACCTGGGAAAAACACTTAAAAAGTTGCTCTAAGTAATAAGTAGGATACCTCGACTAATAATGAAAACTGTAAATTTGTAAGTGTCCACTGTAGTGCAGTTGTTCAATCCCGGTGTGCATGAAAAGTAGATGAATGGGAGCTCAGAAATAGGGAATAAAAAAGAAGATGATTACATTAATTTGGGAACGATAAGCTAGAGACTTGGACTTGTAAATCCTGATCAGACAGAGCAATGTGTCCTGCGGACGTGTCACAGTCCCCTGTCTCAGAGGGGCATTATGGCAGGGGCTCTGCTGTCCTTTTCATACAGTGCACATTCTGGATCATGTAGTTTTCATAACTTATATCCTACTATTAATTTACTGGTACAAAATAGTCAACATATTTGCATTTTATGATTTCTCTGAGATCCATTTATTTAAAGAAAATAACATTATTTTTGAATGTTTATTGTCTTTACGAGCCCACTCATTGCTGTTGGCCACCATATCACATAAAAACCTACAGGAAAAGTCAGTAATTATGTCTACTTATATTCCAAACAATGAAAATGTCAGCACATTAAGCATCCACATAAGATTACAACCTTCTCTATGCTCAGGGACACATCCAGCAGTTAATTTAGCATCTGGCATAACGGAAAACTCCAGCAAATCTAATAACTCCCTAATGGTCTCTTGACGCAGCCTCTGAATGGGGAAGGAGAATGTATCAAAACTGTCTTCGTTCTTAAGCCTTAGAGAAATGGGCTTGTTTATTTATAAGAAAACAATGCTTTAACAGTAGGACTTAAAATATATTGCCTGCCAGTTGTAATATTTATTATGACATAAGGTACTGATAAAAAAAGAAAAAAAATTATATTTTCAAGATAGAGATAACAGCTTTGTCAAATTCCTCCGAAACTCAGGTTAAGAAAATTGTCAATGAAAATGACTTTGAAGGAAGAAACATTCTTTACTCAAATTTCAAATAATGAAAAGGTAATAAAACAGATAAAAGGAAAATACTATTTAATTTATTTGCTTTCAGACTATAAATTCAAACTGTTCTATAGATGACATAATCACTCATCTCTCTATAGTACACATGCGAATAGACAGATTGAAAGCTAAATAATCGCAAAATGCAAAAATCAACTTCTTTGTGATAGAACTTACCAAAATTTCAAGAGATAATTCTGAGATACAAGATTTCAAGGAAAGACTGTGTGCATTTGATTTCTTTCTTCCTCAAAGAATACCAACACTGAAGAATAGCATTCTTTTTTTCCATTATAGGCTCTTAAATTTCTGAGTTGACTTTTCCTTTTGAAACCAATTCCTATACTTCTTCTCAGTGGAAATTATTACTCAGGTACAAAGGAAATGAACCTAATTAAAAAAACATTTTTTATTCAACTTCTAGTCTACATTTGGAAAGAAGCATCTTGCTATTACTATTTTTTCATCCACCCCAAAAGAAACTAAGAAAAAAAATAAGTTAAAGGAAAGGATCCAAGCATGCTAGTTATAGCAGCTACATGAATTAGTAAGTGACAGAAATGGGATTAAGATATCAGTAACATAATTTTCTTATGGATGATTTCATAAATGATTAAGTAAATTTTGGTTCATATTTTGAAGAATTGCATAACAAAAATTTTGCAAGTCTTTAGATAATGCTAGACTTTAAAATACATTTCAAATGACAACATTGATATCCCTTTACCGAAACACAAGTCCCTCTGTGATCTGCGTCTGTCTAACTTCATCTTTACCCTCACTTAACTTTTTCTGTGCTAATGATGTAGAACAGTCCAGAATTTCCTACACACAATATTCTTTTTCATATCTCTGTGAGCTTTTGACAGTGCTGTGAAAGGAAAATGACTTGTCTCAACTATTTCTTTATTAAGGGAAAAGAATCGTATTTATCCTTGAAGAGTTCATTGTCTTTAACCTTTCTTCCTGGACCTCGGAGGTGGGTTAAAATTTCTTCATGCACCATGGCAAGCTAAGTATAACATAATATTGCCATCACTTAGCACACGACGTGGAAATCACCTCCTCTCTGTGTTTTGCCTCTAGTGCTAGACGGTAAGATCTGTAATTAGATTAACGTGGGTCTATTCATCTGTTTTTTCAGTGCCCAGGATGCACACAAAAATGTAATGAGGTCACTATCAGAACTAGGCAACCGGTAACAGGGTCCTACACTTCTGGCATCTGCAGAATTACTATTTAACTTCTTGGTTCCTACAAGCCTGAGATCCATTGTACACTATCAATAACAAACCTAAAAAACAAGTCAAAAGTGAAAGCGATAGAGAAACTTTACTACATGACACAATTACTTCCTTTTTACCTCTTCTTCTTCTAAAAGAAAAGCAATTTACCATAATGTTTTACTGCCATAGACAGTAAAGCATGTTGATGCCTTGAGAACCGTAACTAGTGAGGTGAGCCTATGTGGTTTGACTTCAACAGGCAAAACCTCTTGGTTCAGTGTAAAGGAGGACTGTGGTATGTGCTCTCTCCAGCTCTGAGCTACTCTTCATAGTAATAGCAAAACATTGTGGAGCACAAGAGAGTGAGACAGACAGGGAAAAAGGAAAATGAAGAGAGGAGAGAAAAGAGACGGGGGGGGTGGGGAGAGAGAAGAAAAGACGGGAGGGAGTGAGGAAGGAAGGAAGGGAGGGAGAAAAAGAGGGAGGAAGGAAGAAAAAAACAGAAAGAAATGAAAATTAATTAATAAATTTGATCTTTTGAATGAAAAATGTATCAAGAGCACAATGAGGTGTTCCCACTGGAAGAGCAACATTTCCAAGTGCTTTTTCTACACATTTTAGTGTTACTTTTGTTGCAGCCCATATAGCCAATGACTAGGAGGAGTGAGAGTTATAACAAATACATATATATATATATATAATTTTTTTTTTTTTTTTTTTTGGAGAGACAGAGTCTCAATTTGTTGCCCTCAGTAGAGTATCACACAGCTCACAGCAACTTCCACTCCTGGGCTTAGGTGATTCTCTTGCCTCAGCCTCCCAAGTAGCTGGGACCACAGGTACCCACCACATTAAATGTAGAATATCAATGTCTTCATACAGTGATTAAGAAAATGCCATGAAGGCTATGTTTAACAGTTCGACCAAAATATTTCAGATTGTATTTGAAGTCAGCACATTGTGCCCCATGATTGAACCAATGTACACAATTATGATTTAATAAAATTATTTTTTAAAAAAAGAACTATCTGTATAGCTCAATAATGGAACAATTTGGTGGAAAGGGCATAGAGAAGGATTTAGCTCTCCTAACAAGCATGAGTGCTCGCAAGATGAGAGCAATGGTGAATTGGCAGTCTCTATACCTGTGGTGTTGAGAGACATGAGATCAGCCTTATATTAGGTTGGAGGAGAAGGCAGTCGGGAGCATGTGCATTCTACCACAAACCCGCTTACCCTGACTCTGTCTCCTCTCCCGCCTGCTGAATGTCAGCATGGCGTCTCTCTGCTGAAGATCACCAAGCTCTGCTAAAGACTAAGCTCTATCTATTCTAAGAAGACTGCTTTACTCTCTCTAAGACTCTCTCTCTCTCCAGCTAAAGTAGATAGCCCTGAGGCACCTAAGAGAAACTGAACCTGAGCAAGGTAACTTAGTGGTTGGGTAACCTAGTTAAGCGGGGCATGAGACCTGGCCAGTCCTGGGCCCTGACAAGTGGTGTCAGAAGTGACATGTGACAACTTTAATCATGGTATAAAACACACTGTCAGCAAGGAAACATTATTTTCTTAATGATGTAACTTCATTAAAATCAAAGAAAAAATTTAACTGCCTCAAATAATCAAAAAACACAAAATAACTTAAGGGTTGGGTATGTTTTTTACAAATAATCTAAGAGAGTATAATTTTTCCTCTACTCAGGATAAATTTTACTTCCTCCCTCAATGTTCAGTGTTAGACAACAAATAAAAGAAACATTACTAAATCTTTCATAGCCTGTATTTCACAGCAGTCTATATTTCACATTTGATGTACACATTTTGTAGCAGGTGACTATAATTTTTATTCATTTTTCTCATGAAAGGAAGTAAAAACAATAGGCTGAAACACTATGCTACTGAACATTCTAAAAATATTAATGCTTTCATTGAAAGTTATAGATGATGTTAATACTAGGCTAGTGATAATGAAAATATTCTTCATATTTTAATGGTGTCAATAGTCCTCAGAAGGTTCTTGTATAAAACAAGAAAGCCAATAAATTTTATTATTGTTAACAGCCTGACTTAAGCATAATATATAGTTACTTATACAGAGGTGACAAACAAAACAAATAATTGTTTATAATAATCATAAAGATAAATATGATTTTAGTTATAGTCATATACAAATATAAGTTTTTATCATTAACACCAAATATAAAATATGAAAACAGAAATTACAGTCTTATTATATTCAGACACCAATGTCTGCCCTAATCATGACACTGTGTAAACAATTTTCTGCTTGGGCAGTGCCTGTGGCTCAGTGGGTAGGGTGCTGGTTCCATATACCGAGGGTGGTGGGTTCGAACCCAGCCTCAGCCAAACTGCAACAAAAAAAATAGCTGGGCTTTGTGGGGGGAACCTGTGTACCAGCTACTCAGGAGGCTGAGGAGAGAATGGCTTAAGCCCAAGAGCTGGAGGTTGCTGTGAGCTACGACACCGCCTCAGGCTACTGAGGGCAATAAAGTTAGACTCTGTCTCCAAAAAAAAAAAAAATTTCTGCTTGTATCATTTCATTTTTTAAATTTTCTCACACAAATAATAGAACTTATATTCATATATTCAAATATTCAAAAATCCATGAACTATTAACATCATCTGGGGAATTCTCTTAATTATCATACATTCTCTAAAATACGTATTTGCTGTCAAATTCTGAAGTAAGTCATTTTAAACATCTCCTTCACCTCTAGAATTATAAATACACCACTGAAAACCACCCAGGAAAGCTTAATTGTTTCTCTCAGAAAAAAAAAATGTTTTATGATTCTTGAATACTTACAAGTAAAATTATCAAACATTAACTATAAGCAAATATTCAAAACTATTTTAAGGGGTTAACTTATAACTAAGTTATAGTTAAACTATTAACTATAAGCAAATATTAAAACTATTTTAAACTATTTTAAAATCCTATATATTTTTTACCCCTTATATCCTATTATATATTATCACCTCTTATATCCTATATATTATTTATATAATTAAATGATTCATTTAACTTATAAAAATAACTAAAGAAAATAATAAGAATTAATACTACCTAGTGGGCATCTTGGTGCTATAATTTGGTTAAACTTAAATTGCACAAAGAAATATTTAAGGATATGTAATGTCGATGTGTATACAGTCTGAGACATTTTGGTAAAGACTAAATTTATAAATATAGAAAATCCTTGTCCTATTTTTTTAATGTTTATAATTCACATTTATCTTCTTTATATACAAACAATATTTAATCCAAGACCATGTGAGGAGATAATAAGAGAGTAAATTCTGTCTCTATGAATTATATTATTCAAACTTTGATCACAAGAATGAGCTCACTAGATATTAAAGAAGAAAAAAATAAATTTTTACTGAAATCCTCACTTACTTCAGCCACAGTTGAAAGTATAGGAGAAACAAAGATGAACAAAAATTCTTTGCTTATTCTAAAATCAGTGGTTTGCAAACCTTATTGTGCTTCAGAATCACCTGGCTGGGGGATGAAAACAGATTTCTGGGCCCTCACTCTCCTGCTCCCTCCTCCTGAGTTTCCGATTCAGTAGGTCTGGGGTAGGGCCCAAGAATTGCATGAGTTGCCAATGGCTACCATGATAAAGACCACATACAAGAGTCCCTAACTGGGTGGGGCCTGTGGCTCAAAGGAGTAGGTGGTGGGTTCAAACCCAGCCCTAGCCAAAAAAAAAAAAGTGTCCCTAACCCTGGCTGTGAATTGTCATTCTTCTTAAAACATTGATTACCTGAGTTTCTCACATTATTCATTACTGGGGACAAGACATTGTTTCCTGAAGCTCTTCATGTATTTCCAAAATGTCTACAGAACAAAGAACAATCTTCAGGAAGGTTGATTATTAGCATATAAATTAAGGACTCCAGTTTTTTTAATTAGAAAAAATATTTTTAATGATAACAATTACATTTACACATTATTTCTAGTGTACACTATATTTGTGATTTATCTTATTTAATTTTGGTCTATACAACAATTAAATAAATAAGGCAAGTATTTTACTTCTTATTTTTTAAGAAAAATGATCTATTGCTCAGCATTCTTTCTTTTTTCCCCATTTTCTCTTTTTAATTATGATGCATACAGATTAATTATATATGTGCATTAGTCATATATGTGCGGTTTTGATATAGGCATACAATGTGGATTAATTAAATCAGGTTAATTGGAATATCCATCACCTCAGGTATTTATCATTTCTTTGTGGTAGGAACATTGAAATTCCAGTCTCAGTTATTTTAAAATATACTCTAATTTATTGTTAAGTTATTTTGTTATGCTATCAAATGCTGTGTATGCTATCTATTTATATTTTAATAGCCATAGGTCACAATTTTATGTGCTGGCACAGTTGAAATTTAAGCATTCTGGTCATAAGTTAAGAGATTATGGTTGTATACCATATTATTATTACAACTATAGGATAGTGAAGAATTGGCTTGGTTGGAGAAAGTCTCTAATAATCAGTAGTGAAAATTATATAGGATATTTGGGTGAAAGTAGAGTTTGTAGGGCAAGGAAACATTATGTAGTGTGTTGAAATCAAGCCAAGGAATTTGAAATTTGTAGCAATCAATAAAAGTAGTGTAAGATAGTATGCTGTTACAAAAGACATAAATGTCACACAGGTGTTATATGTAACAAGTAACTATTTGGAATCTATTTGTAGCAAGTTTAGGAATTAATTCATTGAATTGCTATAAAAAAGAAAATAGAATATGTTGTTTTCTGTCATTGGTACTATTCACCTTTTTATAAACCCTGACTTCAAAAGTGTGGGTCTGGTGGGATGGAAAAGGGAAAGAAGAGACACAACTAAACTCAGTGCAAATTTTAATTCCAACAATATTCTTCTGTTCTTCATTCCTCTGTTTGGTGTTGAGGATCAAGTGTGGTCCTGTGGGAAGCAATATGCCCAGGTAGAACATCATACCAGTTCCTGTGCTGTCCCCACTGTGCTCTGTCTGAGCCAGCCCATTTGAAGAAGTAAAAGCTATTACTGAGGACCAATAGACTAATCCTCACTAATCCCCACACAGTATAATTTTTTTTTTTTTTTGAGACAAGTTTCACTTTATGGCCCAGGCTACAGTGCTGTGGCATCAGCCTAGCTTATAGCAACCTCAAACTCTTGGGTTCAGGGATCATCCTGCCTCAGCCTTCCGAGTTGCTGAAACCATAGCTTCCTGCTACAATGCCAAGCTAATTTTTCTATTGTTTTTAGTAGAGATGAGCTCTTGCTCTTTTTCACCCTAGTATTGAACTCCTGAGTTCAAGCAATCCTCACACCTTAGCCTCCCAGAGTGTTAAGATCACAGGAGTGAACCGTATTGCACAGTTCTCATCTTGATAGTGTTCTCTGCTGCCAACCCTGACTTCCATAAGTCTCGGGCCGTTCTCATCACATAAATAGTGCTCTTGAATTTTCTGGTCATGCCATTTTGCTGACTTGACTCATCTTCCTGACTTCCTGCCCTACATAAGCTGCCTGCTAGCTTTTAGTAAAACATTGCTTTTCTCTATGGCTGAAATACCCTCTGAAAAGAATCTAACTCAGACAAGATTATATCTTTCTCATCATCCTTCAGAACATATGCTGGGTCATGTCCACTCAGATACAGGACCTACCACAGGACTAGACATGCAAGAGATTTATTGGGGAAACCACTTGCCAAGGATCAAGAGAAGGGGAACAAAGAAAGCAAGCCAAGCATTCAGATCATATGGTGGAGGAGATGGGAAGGAAGAATTGCGTGGGAGTGTTAGATGGCAGCGCAGTTCTAAGAGAATCTTTGACAGGCAGAGAGGAAGTCCTCAAGTCAAAGTCACTCTTTGGCAGAGTGGTGTGTTTCTTAGGAATGAAACTGCATTCCTATACTATCATGCCTGGTCATTAGCTATAAGCAGCTGCGGAAGGGTGGTCTCTGTGTGAAGATGGTGGTGGGTCCAGAGCAAGAAGCAACTGTGACTATCAGTCAATGTGATACCCCATAGCAGAAGAGTGGGGTGGCGTATTATCCTGGCCCCCACAGTGGATCCTTTGTACCACACAAATATATTCCGTATGCAGTAATTGGAGGGACCTACTTATTGTACAGGCAGCTCACCAAGTGCCCAGGGATTTCTCAATGTCCTTGTCAAGTGTGCCAAATTGCAATGTTCTTGTGGCTCACACGTGTCCTCTAGTCCCACTCAAGTTTGACGTTAGACAAGGCTACAGATGGTAGACTGTATCTCTGAGGGTCTACTCAATTTCAGGACTCTACGGGTCTGTCAGAAGTAACCTGACTGTGAGTCACTTCGTGCTTGTTGTTAAGAATTCTGTCTCTGCCAGGTTGCAGTACCACACCTGAAGGACATTGCCAAGAGGTTTTCAATTCTCAGCCTTGCTCTAGAATTGCAGATTAGGCTGTAATTCTCTCTCTGAGATTTGCTGCTCTTCTGATAGTGTAGGGCCCACTGAATCACATACCCCCCGTCAAGGTTGTTTGCATCACAGCTTTGTTCTGCTACACAGTCATTTCATGCTTCGACCAACTTAAAAGGGAGAGCATGTCAGCTTGCCTAGTTTAGTAGTAGAGCAGTATTCCTCAATATGTTATGTGTTGCCTAGTTTAGGAGTAGAGCAGTATTTGTCAATACGTTATGTGTTGCCTGAACAACACAAGGTAACCTACCAACAATCGTGCTTTCTTCTTTATGGTAAGGGATCCAAGAGGCTGCCATTTGTCTTTGGAAAAGAGAGTGTAAGACATTGGAGGGTGAGACTTCATGTTGTCATGCAAATCTGAGCATTTGAAAGAAAAAGAAGGGCAATTGAAGCTGCATCAAAAATACACTGGGACCTGTTCAAACTAAAAAGCTTCTGCACAGCCAAGAACACAGTAAGTGTAGCAAGCAGACAACCCTCAGAATGGGAGAAAATATTTCCAGGTTATGCCTCTGACAAAGGTTTAATAACTAGGATCAAAAGAGAACT
>CAUYRH010120858.1:0-58507 GCA_963574655.1 Perodicticus potto | reverse complement strand
AGTGATTAAAAGGCCATGAAGGCTATGTTAAATAGTTCAATGAAAATATTTCAGATTGTATATGAAGTCAGCACATTGTGCCCCATGATTGCACCAATGTACACAATTATGATTTAATAAAAATTAAAAAAAAAAAGAATGGGTAATTGAAAGAGTAAATAGGCCAACAAAGATAAAATGGCAGAAAAGAAATGAAAAGTAGTCATACTGAAAGTAAAATTCAAAAAGAATGCAAATGAACTTATAGAAGAAATAACAGACCATAGGAATGTTGACACTGCTTCCAGTGTCTTTCTCTGGACATGCAACAAGAGAAACTTAGTGAAGACAAACTTACCAACATAAACGAGGAAGATGAATGTGATGAAAAGGATGAAGAAGTCCCAGAAGTGACACCAATAAAAACCTTCACATTAAAGGAGCGTTCAGAGATACTTCACAACACTGAAAGCATAAAAGATAAAATGTTGAAAGCTGACTCAGACTCGGAAAGGTGTATGACAATTCTCCAAGTCATTTTAAAAAATGCTGGCTCCACAAGTTGCATAATAATAATTAGGCAAGCACTGCCCAAACTCTTCTTTGATAAGTTTTTTTTGCAAAGAAAGAAAACAGTTTAATTCTCAATGTTTCTAATGTTTTTAATTATAGTATACTAAATAAGCATTAGCTGTCTTTTTAAAAATTTGTCTATGTATTTATGATAGAGAGTTTTTAATGTTTTAACATTTTCAAAAGTCACAGAAAAATTGTAATTTTTCCTGTGAGTTCAGACTGCTTTGCATGGTTTCAACTTGCATAATCACTTTTATAGTTCTGTACTACCACACAAAGTGATGCAAAGTGAAATGGTGTGTGTGTATTTTTGACAGTCATGACCTACTTACAGTTATTTCAGGAATGCAAGGCTGGTTTAATATTAGAAAAGCAATCATTTACTTCACTATACTAACAGAATAATAAAGAAAATAATGAAGTCATCTCAGAGATTCAAAAACAAGTCTCTGAAAAATTACAACTCCATTTTAAGATAAATGCAACAAACTAAGAATAGAATGGAATTTCCATAGTTTGATAGATAACGAAAACCTAAACAAGTAGGAAGCATAAAACACATAGAAAAATAAATGCAAATGTATCACATATCACACTAAATGTAAGTAGAACAGACGAAAACAATCACACCCTATGCTTTTAGGAATACAGTTACATCCTTTTGAATAGTTACTTACTGAAATATAAGGACATAGAAGAATGGGATGAAGAGAGTTACTACATAATAACAAAAGGTCTTTTTCACCAAGAAGAGATAACAAATTTAATTTCACATTCGGTTAAGACATAGCTCAAAATATGTAAAACAAACCTTGTAAAAACCTGGAAGAAGGAATTTCTAATTCACTACCATAATGAGATTTTAACACCCTTTTCTTAATAATTGATAAAACATAATTTACGAAGCATGGTCTAATAAATAGATATATAATATTGACTCAACATTTGGACAATATATATTCATCTACTATATTCATGAAGCATTGATAGAAATTTATCATGTACATGACCATAAAACAAGTCTCAAAATTTTCAGTAAATTGAAACATAAAGTGTTCTTTAGTGACAACAAAATTAAGTTATAAATCAATGCAAAAAGACATATTTTTAAATCTTCAAGTGAATTTTAAAACTCATGATAGTCTTTCCAACATATCAAACCTAAATCTGATCAAGCCTCTCTACACATCTAACAATTTCCTGGAAATACAAGGACAAAGGAACATGTTAAATTACACCATGGGGATATAATGATCAAAATTCAGCCTGTGGTAAATTCTATAGGACAAACTACTCAGCTTCTTAAACATACAAGTTTACAAATTTGGGGTATAGGAGAAGAGGGAATGAAGGAGAAAACATAAATAAAAAAGAAATTTGAAGACATTTTAGTTAGTAAAAATTTATGAATTCCATTTGGATCCTGATCAATACAAACTGCTGAAAGGGAGAGAAGACATTAAAAGAAAGATATCCAAGTATTTACTGGAAATTGATGATACTGAGGAATTATTATTAAATTACATTATGTATGAGATTTGCTTCAAAATAAAGGGGAGTGAAAGGGAGGCACATAAGTGAAACAAGATTGTCTATGAGTTAATAACTGCTGAGTGGCTGATAGAAGAACAATAGTTCATCAAATCATTCTATTACTGTAAATGTTTGAAATTCTCAGTAATAAAAAATCTAAAGGAAACTAACAAATTCAGCATGAGAATGAACATCACAGGCCAAGTCCCATCATGACTTTATGTGCCCATTATTTACTCTTCTTTCTCAGCCCACACCTGTTCTTTAATACTGTTCTGTACTGCTGGGGTTTGAAGTCTACAAAATACATTCTTCAGCTTCCATTTCCAGCTGCCTTTTTTCTAAGATTCCATTAATGGGAACTTGAAGTTACTGTTGGAAGATCAGAAGTGAATAAGAGGGAAGTTTCCTACTTTAACTCCAACAGTGCGGCCGTTGCTGGTGGTTGTAGTGACAGGAAAGATAGGGAGATTCCAAGTACCTGAAGCCTGGGCTGAGGCAATATATTTTCTATGGTTCCAATCCTGGTCAAGACGGCATCTTTTTGATGGGTACAGAACTGACCAAGAGAAGTTTCTCCAGTGGCACAACAGTGGGTGCTGCTACTGGGTTCCAGTCTAGACTAGACCTACCTGACTTGACCCTGAAATTACTTGCCATTGGGATTTCTTGTAGAAAGGGAACCTCAAAAATGGAATTCTGGGATTGGGTTTCTGATCCATTTGAGTATGAATGAAATGATAATCTCATTACAGGTGGAAAATAAGATACTGTAAACCCAGGCCTTGGGTGCAGTTACAATTTCTCAAATCATCACTTGCACTTGCTTGGAATGTAGGGCTGGTTTCAAGAGGCCAAATGGCTACTACGCTTGACTGTTAGGACAGTGATGATGACTACATGCATAAAGGTACTTCTGACCACACTGGAGAGCTTACACAAAGAAAATATTAATTCAAAGATTTAAACTTTCAGCATGATCAGAGAATGGGAGAGTGTTTGTGGTAGCACTAAAATTTTACCCCTTAATTTTTGTATCTATGGAGCAGATGTGGCTGAAATTGAGATTCCAAATGTCACTGTGCATGTTGCAAAGTTACAATTAAGTTTAATTCATAGTTTCATCCATTCTTTTACATAAAAAATTAGGACTTGACTAGGAAGAAGTAGAGACCTGAGACTTTGTATGAAGACATTGTTCCAAATCTATCAAAAAAATTAAATCCTCCAAAACCCCTCTGCTCTCCTTGCTAACAGAAGCAGTTACTTCTACTTTCAAGAAAGACTAGTCAACCCTTGCTATGATAATTATGAAAACCTCACCTCCGACAGTAGCTTTTCAAGGGATTGCATAATTCTCAAGACTTGTCCCAACAAATATCTATTAGTTCCAGAGTTGTAACTATAATTAGATCCTGGAAAACATCTCATGAGAAAGAACATAGGTTATATACACCAAAAGAATTGCCTTTTTCTGTTTATTTATATTGTTAGAAATCTAGGAAATATGTGTAGGAGTAGATTCCTAGGAGGATGTTTACAACCTTGAATAAGGTGGAATTTATTAATACAGGTACACTTTCCTGAAATTCCAACTTTAGTTTTAGTAGCTAGGAATGGCTCTAACAGTTTGCTTGACTAACTAAAATTTGGACTCAACAGTGAGTCTATAATAAATGAAATTAATATGCCAAAATTCCCTGGCATGAGGTAGAGAAAAAAATTGAGTTGAACTCTAGGAATACCAGCATTCAATAGTATTGTGTTTCAATGTTCCCTAGCAGCAGTGGCCTGTGTAAACATGATGATGTGTAACCAGATCCTGGAAGGGACATCTAGTGTGGTTCCCACTAGTCTTCCTTGTTTCTGACCCTGTCCTTGAGCTTGGTCCTCCAGCCTTCCTGTAGGAACTTCCATAATACCTGTATTTTACTCCCTTGAAGTTAAATGGAGCTGCCTATAACAAAGAAACATGAATTATATTTTTTGTATTTTTATCTTCTAGCTACAAAGGCTATTTAGTAACCCACATCATATTAACTTTCATTTCAATGATAATCTCTGTTTCTCAGGTTATGCCAGGGGAAAAGATGGGAAGAATCATGATGGGGAATAACAAATTGGAGAAATGCAGATTACAACCAGAATGAGATATTACTTCATACCTGCTCAGTTGTAAAAAAAACAGATTCTTAAAATACCAAATGTTGGTTGTAGTGAGAGTGTAGATTGGTGCAACCACTTTAGAAAACCATTTGTAGTGGAGTGGGCAAAGTGTACAACTCATCGTGATGTGACCAGCATTATCTACTTTCAGAAAAAGATCATAGAAAAACTCTTACTTGTATATGCAGGAATAAAACACAATGTTCACAACACCCTTAGTGGTGATAAGAGAAAAGTGAAAGTACTCCAAATATTCTATAGAAAAATGAATAAACATTAATAGTTTAAAATGAATTAATTATAAAACACTGCTTCCTATTGGCCCACCTACCATTTACCAACATAGTTAAATCTCACTAATATAATGTTTAATGAGAAAACGCAACTCACAGAAGATTATGAAGAAAATGATGCCAAATTGATATAATATTTAAAAGAGATGAAATTAAACAATATAATGTTTTAGGCTACACAAATGTAGAATTCAGATTGGAGTTACCCCTAGAGAGAGGAGAGAAATGGGAGCCAGGAAGAACATTTCAAAGGGATCAGTAATCTATTTTTTAAGGTAATGTTTTGCTACATTTTAAAACCATTTATACATATTATATATACTATTTTATAATTGTAAGATAATCATAATTTTTAGAAAGTAATTTTATGACTCAGCTGGCTGCCACTTTCAATGCTCATGAATTTGGGAAAAAAGTCATTTTTTTTAAAAAAGAACACATCTGCTCCCTAAATAATCTTGTTTAAGTCCTTAACAGATTTTGTTTTATTTGTATTTACAAGGCTCAGCTTCTTTAATGTTGTAATGTGAATCATGACTCTCTAAGAGAGGGATTTAGAATTCCATAATTCTCAAACTTTTTTAACTAAGGAATATTTAGACTCAGAACACCTAAAATACAGATATGGTTTGAGAAAAATACTTTTCTACAGATGTGTCCTAGTTCTATGCCACACCACCCACCCCCAACCTGGAACTATTTGTTTCTGCATTCTTAATACCAAACCTTAGCTGAGTGTCTAGAACACTGCTTCCTATCTGCCCACCTACACTCCCGTTCATTGCTGGTTCTTGGGTTCCTAGAGATACTGCAAGACCTGCTGGCCTGGAAAAGGCCACACTCTGCTCTTCTGGTCTTGCCTGAGGTGGGATTTTTCTGGGCTCATTGTCCTCAATACATCCTTTGTGAACTGCACTGGCTTTCTTCCCAGCACTAGCAGGGGGTCTGTAAGCTCTTCACTTACACAGTGGGCAGATGTAGTTCCAGGGAATCTTCCTTCCCAGTCTTCTTCACTCCTTTACTTAGCTCTTACTGGATGTGACCTAATGGAGATCATGAGACTGGAAAATCATTTCCCTGGAGATGGACAGAACTGTAGTGACAAAGAATCAAAGACTGAGGCAGACAGACCCCAGAAAAGTATTATGGCATCTGCCGTGAGGTTACCACTGAGTGCATGGACCTTTCTGAGGCCTAGATTGTAGCCCAAAATAATAGCTGAAATAGCTGGGTCTCATCAAAGAGAAGAACCAGGCTTACTAGGTGATTAGTGGATACGATTCCAGTAAGCCAGGCAGCTCACAGACACATGGGCCAGGGAGAAGAGAGGGTGTGCAAGAGCAGAGCCCCCAGAAACCTCTGGGTCAGGCAAGGAGGAGACGGCAGGGCTGTGTGCCAGGCAATGAGAAGCACGGAAATGGCATTGTGAGGATCCTGGAAGAAAGGACCTGAGCTCCTGACTATCACAGCTAAAGGTGGGGCCAGGCCAATACTATTGTGACTCTATTTTTGTCCCTTCCATTCCTCTCCCTTTCTCCTGGATTTATGTGGCCTGAGGAAGCAGAAGTTACAAGTTATAAATGAAATTCAGATTAATATATCATAAGTTACTAAGCGGTATTTGAATCTTTAACAAAAATCAAATGGTATAAATTAGAACTATTTATGTAAGCAGTACTGGCTAATGTTAAGTGCAAAGGAATATTTTTGAAGAATATCAGGTAGCTTAGCTGACAGAATCCACAGAAACCTGAGGCTGGATGCGGTGGCTCATGCCTATAATCCTAGCACTCTGGGAGGCCAAGGCAGGTGAATTTCTTCAGTTCACAAGTTTAAGACCAGCCTGACATCTTTACTAAAAATGAAAAACTAGCTGGGCATTATGTTGGGTGCCTGTAGTCCCAGCTACTGGGGCAGGGGAGTTGGGGGTGGGTGAGGCAAGAGGATCAATCACTTGAGCCTGGGAGTGTGAGGTTGCTGTGAGCTGTGACGACACCACTGCACTGTAGCTTGGGATGACAGTGAGACTCTGTCTCAAAATAAAAAAGAATCCACAGAAAGCTAGAGAAGCAGGCTCAGAAACACCTCTGAAACCCAGGATGGCTGCAGGGACAGTTCAGGTCTCTCCTAGGACCCGTCCAGGTACAACGGCATCTCCACTGCCATGGGCCACTGGAGCCTAAGGATACTCAAAACTACTGTCAATAACATCTGAGCTGTTTCAGAACATTAGCAAGCCTCCCTCAGTATCCCAGAGTGCGAGATGGTAGTGCCTGATTGGCTAAACCACCATCACAAGCTGGCTCCCCCGGGCCCATGGGCTGGGCGAGAAAGAATCTCCTCTTTGGTTTCCATCCTGAGAGAAGAACCATCTGTACACCTGGGGTGGGGAGTCCTAAAATCAGAATGGGGGTGCTGCATGCTGAGCAGCCCAAAGAAATGAGAACTGTTCAAGACAACATTACGATATTGTGTGGCACTATAAACCAAAATTATCAGTGAATAATCTCTATTAAAATGAGTGCGAAAAGACTTCATGGGAATAAATGAAGGTTACTGCGTGTGTGTGACCATGCATTCACCACGTGAACATTGTCGGCTTTGAGCAACAAGAAGGATTTCAAGGACACAGCCCCAGAGACCACGGCACAGGGGCCAGAGAAGAGAATCAGCGCAAGGTCCCAGACGTGCAGGGAACTGACTGGGGAAGAGCCAGGAACTTCTGTTGGCCTGGGATGAAGCCTCCGCATGAATGGAAAAGCCTCTACCAGGCCCAGAGAGGGCTGGTGCCACAGGGACCTCAAGTAAAAGACTGAACTACAAGGACTTCTCCAAAGATTCCACTGAAACTAAACTGCAGGTTCAGAGTAGTCATCTCCCAGTAAAGGAATTCACAGGAAGTGTTTGTTTCTGTCTAGACAATTCATTTCCTAAACTTTCTACAGTAATCATGTGTGCCTTTTATAATCAGAAAAAGAGTAAAAGATGTCAGACAAACTCCAGAGGTCTACCCAGGTGAAGAGGGGGAATTTATCCCTGACATTGCTTACAATTGTCAGTGTACAGTGATACTAAAAAGCAGACTGACTTTTTCTTGCTTTTATGATTGTTTTACAATTCTTTGCAGACAATGCATCTCCTTACTTCTTGCATCCATGGCAGACCACTCCAATCTCCTTGGGTACTGACCAGCTCTCTGAACCCATGCTGTTACAAGCAAGTCTGCACATTGCAATCTCTGTCAGCAGCAGTCTTTGATTCCTCTATCCATAAAATGTCATCCACAAATGGGAAACAGTGGAGGCCAGGAGAGGTTTAGATGCCGTTCAGTCCAAACCTCTCATCTCAAGTGCAGATAGGTGATGTGCCTTGCCCAAGTTAGTTCCGAAGACCCGGGTCTTGACCTGGAGCTTCTGGGTCCTCTGCATCCAGGACTGTATTTAGCACAGGAGGTGGCAGAGCTAGTTCAAGATTTTATAGTTATTTCTAGGTCCCTTTTCTAATTTGACCTAGAACTTAACTATGAACAGCTCTAACGAAGCAATGTGATCTCTGCCTGGACCCAAGGTGGCTTTCTCAGAGGAGGACCTGAACCTTTCCCCTTATGGCTACCCAAACACTGACATGGATTCTACTCACAGAAAATCCGATCTCCTGGGTATGTGGGCTTCAGGGTCAATGCGTCTTGTGCTGCTCTGACTTTGATAGTTGTTTCAATTGACTGCTCCAAGCGGCTTGTGGCATCATTCTGTACCCTTCATGCTGAAGCCAGAGCTTCTCTAAAACCCTCAAGTTTCTCTGAGCTACAGCCAGCAACCCCAGCCCCTGGGGAACAGTGGGTCACTGCCACCTTTCCAGGGCCTGTGGGTATCTTAGAGATGCAGTGGCAGAAAATATCGGCATAGTTGGAGCTATTTTGTTCTGCCACCCTTGGCCAGAAGAGAATTTCTTTCCCCAGCACTCACCGAGACTTACATAGGTGGCCACCAGAGCTCTCAAGAACAAGCAGATTTCACATCAGCCAGGGGAGGGGGTCTGGAATGAATGAGGCAAGTCAGCAGCTGCCCCACTGCAGAAAATCATGACCCGGTGCACTCCACAGCAGGTTGAAGATTTTTCCAATTGTCCATTATTTTTAGATTAGCCATGTTATTCTTCTGCTCATTAGCCCAAGTCATTGAGAGTTCACAGTTGGTGTAGCTGAGTCATTGCCCCGGTGATTCAGCCTCCTGATTAAAAACAGACCTAAAAAGCTTATTCGTTCATTATTGCTTATAGAAAGACTCTCAACCCCCTAGTGGGACAGTCAAGGCTTTCCTAAGCTGGCCCTAACCAACCTTGCCGGCTTCATCATCCAGCATCACTGTAAAGCCCCTCTCTTTCCTTCTCACACCCCTACTCACTATGTCTAATGCCTGCTCATCCTCCAGGACTCAGCTTACCTCACCTTCTGTAAAAAGTCTACCTTCATCTCAGGTAAACCCTTACTCTGAGTGTCTTAAGAGTTGTCACTCTGCTTTTTAGTCATCTGTTTCTTTGTGTGCTTCCTTCACTAAAGTGTAAGCTCTAGGGGCTCCACTGTCTGATAATTGTGTGACTATGGACAAACTATTTAACTAAAGTTTCAATTTCATCATTTGTAAATGAGAATAAGAATAGTACCTCTCATGCTGTTGTTAAGAGGAATCTATGGGCCACTATAGATAAAGCACTTAGTAAGCACTCAATAAACACCTATTATTATGATCAGTATTCAAGGTATAGACAAGATTCATAATTCCTGATATCCCCAATATCTAGCCCAATGTTTGGCATACAGCAAATAGTAACTGCTTGTTGAGAAAATTAATAAATCATTATATTCCATCCCAACCTAACTATTTGCTATTTCCTAAACACTCCATGGCTTTCTGGTTCTTTGTCCTTAAAAATTCAGTTTGGAGAACCTGTTGGAGTACCATCCCACCTTCCCTCCATCCCGTTCCTACCTAGAGAACTTCTATCTATCCTTCAAAACCAAGATCAAATGCCACTTCACCCTTTCAACTTTCCTGGATTTCCTTGAAGCATATTTATCTAAGTTCAAACAGAACTTTGCTCATGCCCTATTATCATGCTCATCACATTGTCTTTCAATTATTGTAATTGTTTGCTTACATGCCAATCTACATGTGAGCTCCTCTTGAGCAATGTCTGATTTATGTATCCCCCAGTTCAGTGGCTAGCACAGTGCTGCCAAACATTAGGCACCTAATAAACGAAGAAGAGGCTCCTCAACGAGCCCAGAGGGTGATCCTAGTGTCACAGAGATGATGAGGGAAAAAGAAAACCTAAGGACATTTCCTGGGGAGGCAAGGAATCTGGCTGTATGCTTGGAGCAACACTGCCATTTCATTTCTTCCACTTACTGCACAAACACCTTAAAAACAACAAAGAAGTAATTTAAAAGGGAAGGAAATGTCATCCACTATCCCATTACACCACACATAACTGATTTCATTTTTCTTGGTTCTTTTAAAGTCCTTTATTTATGTGAATATATAATTTTACATAGTCTCACTCATGATGTAGACACAATTGGGCATACTGGTTTTTTTAACTTAATCTTCTCTTGTAACATTTTTATAAGTTATTATCCTATCTACAAAACCATTTATTTCAGCTGCATAATATTCCATTTGGTGGCTTCTACATTACCACTATTAAACATAAAATGCTGTGCCAAATATCTTTTTGCCCAGAATTTTTTTTCTACTAATTGATGGGATTTTTTTTCCCCCAAAGATTCTGCCTAAGACTTCAGAATTTTCAGTAAGTCTTAACAAAAAGCAGACTTTTTTTAAGTCCCAGCAAACTCAGAGTAAAATCCAGGAGGTTAATTAAGGCAGAAATCTAGAGTAATAGTTCTTAGTCATCGGATGGTTTTAGTATCCAGAGAATCCCTTGAGGATCTTTTAAAACTACCAACATACAAGCCCCATCCCAGGCCAACTGAAACAGAATCCGAATGTTTTAGAAGACTTCAAGTGGTTATATAGTGATGGTAAGAATCACTGGTCTAGATTCTACTAGGTGAGAGAATTAGCTAGAGCAACATGGGAAATAATTTAAAGGGTCGTTTTTCTAGAACAAAGACTTTGGTATCACCTGCTGGGAGTGGTCTCTCTAGATCAGAGGGATTAGTGAGTGATATGCAAAGAGCCATTGGAGGCTCATGGAACAAACCTGACCAGTCATACAATTGCTCATTCAAGAAGGATTTATTGAACACCAAACTGAACAAAACTGTATCCCTCAATTCCAGTTGAATATATCCAATGGCCTGTTCAGACTTCTGCCTAGATGTAAATAAACATCTTGAGCTTGGCATGTCCAAAACTTAACATCTGATTTATCCTGGTCAAGCCAGCTGTTCTAACAGTATTCTGCATATCAATTTATGGAAACTTCTACCCGTCAATTGCTCAGGCTGAAAACATTAGTATCATCCTTCTCTCTCTTTCTGTTACATTCCACATCCCAACCCATCAATGAATCCTGCAGGATTTCCCTTCAAACACATACAGAATCTAACCATTCCTCACCACATCCACCCATTGTCTCCCTATCCCAAGCTACCACTATTGCTCGCCTAAATTATGGCAATAGCTTCAAAAGATTCTTTCTGATTCACCCTGGCCTCATGCAGAATTTTTACACACAGCAGACAGAGTAATCATTTAAAAACATAAGTCAAATCATACCACTCGTCTCTAAAACTTCCAATATCTCCCAATCTCATTCAGAGTATGATGGTTAATTTTAAGTCAATTTGAGCCATGGAGAACTGAGACATTTGGTCAAACATTGCTCAGGATGTATCTGTGAGGGTATTCCTGGATAAGATCAACATTTTGATCTATAGACAATAGAGATGGTTGCCCCTCCCAAAGCCAGTGGGTCTCAAATTCATTGAAATCCCAAATAGAACAAAAGGCTGACCCTTCCACAAGTGAGGGGAACTTTTTCCTCCTGACTGCCTTTCAGCTGGGGCACAGATTTTTTTTTTCCAGAGTTGAACTAAGACACAGGATGTTCTTGGGTCTCCAGAATGTCAATCGTGGATCTGGGGACTTGTTAGCCTCCATAACCACATGAGCCAATTCCTTATAAGTCTGTTTTTCTGTATATACATAGTATACACGACTTGTTGGTTCTATTGCTCTGGAGAACCCTAACACACACAGTAAAATCCTAAGTCCTTACCAAGACCTCCAAGGTCTTATATGATCAGACTTCTCCACTGCTTCTCCCCTTCCTCTTCATCTTTCTCCCCATTTATCTCTTCTCCCTTTCAAACACTGTGTTCTCACAATGTGGGTCTCAAATAAGCCAAACATGCTTCTACCTCAGGACCTCTGTATCTGACGTGCCCCCCTTGTCTGAAACTCTTCTGCACAGCTCACTCCTTCACTTCCTAAAGATCTCACTCTCGGGCTCGGCACCTGTGGCTCAAAGGGCTAAGGCGCCGGCCACGTACACCTGAGCTGGCGGGTTTGAATCCAGCCCGGGCCGCCAAACAACAATGATGGCTGCAACCAGAAAAAATGGCCAGGCATTATGGTGAGCGCCTGTAGTCCCAGCTACTTGGGAGGCAGAGGCAAGAGGTTGGAGGTTGCTGTGAGCTGTGGATGTCACGGCACTCTATCCAGGGTGACAGCTCGAGGTTCTGTCTCAAAAAAAAAAAGATCTCACTCTCTGCTCAATAATGCCTTTTGAGGGAGGACTGCTTTGACACACACCCTGTCCACTGTGGAATAGCCGTCCATCCCCATGGGCCAGTCCTAAGTCTTCCCTGCTTTAGCTTTCTCCACCATGGTCACGACTGCCTGGTATGTTAACATTTATTTGCTTGTCTTTTCCCTCACTAAAATGACTTAGACAAAAAAAGCAGAGAGATACCTAATACATTAGGTGGTGATAAGTGCTATAAAGAAAAACAAGAAGGGAAGGAGAGCATGAAGGGCGTTGTTTCAAATAGGGTAGTTGACAAAAGCCTCCCTGGGGAAATGAACAGGCCACAAAATCTAGGTGAAATGAGGCAAAACCTGGCTGAAAATGGGAAAGAGAGGCCATGAACAGGGCATCCCACCCATATCAACTTGTCATTCTTCATCCAGGGAACTATCAATGGCGCCCTTCTGCCAGGGCCTGCCACTCTCACCTGCAGGTTTCTCTGGGCTGGGGCAGACCAGATATCCCAGGGGCATGGGTGGAGTCAGGCCCCTGGAGCCACTCTCGGCTGATGGCAGCATTGAGGACTTAGAAAAGAGCAACCTGGCCCCCACCTCTTTGGTAGCACAACTCTAAGTCATGTTTAAAATCATCTCCCAGAGTCCCGTGGACTGAGCCCATGCACCCAGAGGGGAAACCTGCTCCCCCAGGACCCTGTGTTTTCTTTCTTCCTTTTGGTATCGGAAGTGCTTCCTGGGTTCCTGGGTTCCTGGGTTCCTGGGTTCAACACCCCCGGACTCACTTTCACTGAAATCCTTATCTCTTGAATGCTGCCTGAAATAGAAAAGGTTCACCTCGTTCCTGGTGGCTTCTCAACCTCCAATCTGATCTGTGGGAGTGACCCTGAGGGGCCTCCGCTAGGAGGGGGAGCTCTGTGCAGAGCAGCTGCCGTGAAGGGCTGCCGCTATCTAGGGGTGAATTGTGATCCACGCTCCTTACAGCCCCCCACACAAAATAAAGTGCAATATTCAAATCAGGTCCTGAAGGGAGAGAGCGGCTGCACAGGCCTGGCGGTGAATTTGCAGAAGCAGATTAACCCAATCTGCATACTAAATAGCATGTAAATTACGTTATTTCAACCCATAAGTTTAGACATGTCCATAGGAATAAAAATTTATGACAGTGATAAGATGTATGGTTGGCGTAAATAAGCTAGTCCAAGCAAAATATGCTAAAAGGGTTATGGAAATTCTCCAGATTAAGTGAAGCCAGCCCCAGCCTTCAGCCAGGACGTGGGGAGCCGGCCACTGGCCCTCAGGGAACAGGGAGAGAGAGGATGGTCAGCGCTCATGCACAGACTGGGCAGGACCCTGAGGAGAGGGTCCTGCCTTTGGAAGGGTGAGCAGGAGGGATCACTGCAGGATCCAGGATAGTCCTTTTAATAATAGTGTGTATTAGCTCGCTTCTGAGCCCTCTGCGTGTTCTACTCATTCAATTCTTGACTACCCCGTGAAGCAGGTAGTACCGCGTATTCCATTTCAGAATGAGGAAACTGAGGCTCAGAGGTAAAGCATGGCAGCCTGGCTCCAGAGCCCCGGCATATTAACCGCAGTACTCTGCCGCCTCCACTGACCATCATGCCGAAAGGAACTTTGGGAGTTATTTCAACCCTTTCACCATACAGATAAGAAAACTGAGGCCAAGGGGGCACAGTGACTTGCCCAAGGTCAGGCAGCCCGAAAATGGCAGAGCCAAGATTGTGGCCTAGGCTTTCAGACACCACATTCGAAGCTTTTCCGCATGCCCATGGTACCCCCCGCCCCCCACGTCCCTTGCAGTGACCTGGGAAGGCTCGCCAAGCTGGAATCAGGCCGAAACTACCAGTGTTACCTTTCTTTGCTGTGTGACCCAGAGTCCCTGGGGGGGAAGGTCTGCCTTCTGGATTTACAAAGGGCGGAGAAGGGGAAATTCTTCCTTTCTCATAGGAAGGTTCTTTCACAGCCAGAATACCCTGCCCTGCCCTTCTGGAGTGAGGGAACTCAGTCCCTACCTATGGATAGCTCCCCTTCCAAGTGTCTGGGCTCTGTCACTTGACTAAACCATCACAGTTCCCAAGAGCCAGACTTTCTGGGCTAGGGTTTATTCTGTTGCAAGAGATCAAACCAAACTCAAGCTAAGCCCAAAGGGATGTTCCTGGAGGGACTGGAAAGCCAGGGTGATGGGCTGGATTCAGGGACCCCAACAAAATCTTCAGGACCTGCGTTCCCTCTGCCTATGGGCCATACTCAGTGAGGCACTATCCACACGTGGCAGGGAGAACAGCCCCACATCCCATCCTAGGGCCTACCAGGCAGCAGGGAGAGACTCCCTCTCCCAGGGCAGACGGGTCAGGTCCATTTATGAATTCAGCAAGAGTTCAGGGAGCATTTGTGGTCGGGCGCCAAGGAAACAGCCATAAACAAGTATAAATCTCATGCCCTTATGGAATAGAACACCCTATTGGAAACAGAGTGAAACAAATTTTTTAAAAAAGATAAGTAAAGTACCTTGTGTACTATATACTGATCATGGCGAGGAAAATCAAACAAGGCAGTGGGGTAGGAGTGCCAGGTTGTATGTTACTAAATTGGAGAAGGGGGGTAGGTCGAGAAGCACTCACTGAGAAAGTGGCACTTGAGCAGAGAGCTGAAGGAGGCAAGGGAGTGAGCAATGCAGGAGTCTGAAGGAGCCTCGCTGGCACCGTGGGTGAAGGAAGAAGGGGCCGCGTGACTGCTGGAGCTGAGTGAGAGAGGGCAAAGTAAGGATAATGGGGTCAGAGAAATAATGGGCAGGGAGTGGGTGTGTATGGCCTTGTAGGGAGACACGTGGGTTGTCGCCAAAGGGTCAGGGGCAGGAAAGTGACATGGCCTGACTTGCATTTGACTTTTTTTTTTATTTGGGGTTAATATGACGGTACATACAATTAGGTTACATTGTTTGCATTTGGAAGGTAAAGTCCAAATTGTAGTTGTGTCCTTCACCCAGGAAGTGTGCCATATACCCCTACATTGTACCCGTTAGGTGGAAACCTACTGAATCTCCCCCCTCCTCCTCCCCTCTTGAATTTAATTGTGTTTTTCTCTCATGTGGGCCTGTAGTTGTTAATCTACTAGTTTGAACTTAGTATTGAGTATATGGGATGCTTGATTTCTCATTCTTAAGATACTTTACTTAGGAGAATGTTTTCCAAATCCACCCAGTAAGTACAAAAGATACAAAGTCTCTATCATTTCTAAAGCTGAATAGCATTCCTTGGTATATGTTTACCACAGTTTATTAATCCATTCATGGGTTGATGGGCACTTGGGGTTTTTTCCTGTGGTTTTGATTTGCATTTTTTGGATGACTACGGACAATGAGCATTTTTTTTTAATGTTTTTGTTGACCATTCATCTGTCTCCTTGGGCAAAGGTTCTGCTGATGTCTCTTGCCCAATGGTTAATGTGTTGTTTGCTCTTTTCTTGTTGATTTCCTTGAGTTCTTGTAGATTTTTGTTATTAGCCCTTTGTCAGGGTTGTATCATGCAAATGTCTTCTCCCATTCTGAAGGTTGTCTGTTTGCTTTGTTGATTGTGTCCTTAGCTATTCAGAAGCTTTTTTTTTTGCAGTTTTTGGCCGGGTCTGGGTTTGAACCCACCACCTCCCGCATATGGGGCCAGCGCCCTACTCCTTTGAGCCACAGGCGCCGCCCGCTGTATAGAAGCTTTTTAACTTGATCAGGTCTCATTTATTTATTTTTGTTGTTTCCGCCATTGGCAGTGGGATCTTCTTCATAAATTCCTCCCAAAGCCAATATCATTAAGAGTTTTTTCCACACTTACTTTTAGAAATTTTACCATTTCATGTCTTAGATTTAAATCTTTGTATTCAGCATAAGGTAATGTTTGTAAGTGGTGAGAAGTGCGGGTCTAGTTTCAGTCTTTCACGTGTAGTTAACCAGTTCTCCCAGCACCATTTATTAAAATAGGAATTCTTTTCCCCAGTCTTTGCTTTTGTTTGGTTTATCAAAGATCAGATGGCAATATAAAGCTGCTTTCATCTACATGTTTTCCATTCTGTTCCATAGATCTACATCTCTATTTTTATGCCAATAGAAGGCTGTTTTATCACTACAGACTTGTAGTATAACCTGAAGTCTGGAAACATGATGCCTCCAGATTTGTTTTTATTTCTTAGAATTGCATTGGTTATTTGGGGTTTTTTTTTCCTTCTGGTTCCATATGAAAGAAGAACTATTTTTTCAAGTTCTTCTGAGTATGATGCTGTTGATTTAATGGGGATTTCATTAAATCTATAGATTGCTTCGGGCAGTGTTGACATTTTAACAGTATTGGTTCTTCCCAGCCATGAGCATGGTATGTTCTTCCATTTGTTAATGTCTGCTATTTCTTTGCTCAGGCTTTCATAGTTCTTTCTGTAGAGAGCCTTCACGTCCTTCGTTAAGTACATTTTAAAAAGGCTCACTCTGGCTGATGCATTGAGACCTGCCTGTAGAAGGCATGAATTGAAACTAGGAGACTATGGCAATAACCCAGGGAAGAAATGATGGTGGTTTTGACTATGCTGGGGTGAAAGGGACATTAGTTTTGGGACACGTTTTTGAAATGAGCCAGAATGACTTATTGATGGATTGCCAGAAAGAAAATTCTCAAGAATGACTCCAAGATTTCTAGCCTGAGCAACAGGAATGATAAAATTGTCATCAACTGAAATGGGAGCCACTATAAAAGGCAGGTTTGGAAGGTAGGGGGACAATCAGGAAAAATGTACTGATATTTGTTGGATTCCATGCCTACATCTGGACAACTGGCTGTGCAAGATGGATGGGTCTCCTGAAGGGCCAGTCTGGGCCCATACCCAGCATGCCCATGGCGGGAGGCAGGGCATGAGGACCAACAGTCCCATTGGAAACCCATGGGGTGGGAAAGCCATACTTTTCCCAAAGGTATGTCTTCCACAGAGATGGAGAGATGAGAAAGGGAAGTGAGGGGCTCGTCCAAAGTCACATAATTTCTAAGAAATAGGAAATTTCTCCCCTCCCCCTGTTCACTCACATGCACAAAATCTGACTGATAGGAAGCTGAACCTCATTAAGAGCCTGCATGGTACCCATGGGAATGAGGTCAGGTTGGCAAGTGAACCCGAAAGCATCAGTCAGGGGTGACACCTGCCAGAAGCAATAGCCATCTCTGACTCCTTCCGGTCTTGCACAGTGCTGCAGGTCACGTGGTAGGTGCCTCAAAACGTTTACTGAATGAATTAACGAAGCAACTGAAGCCCCACTGAGCTAGCTGCCGGAAAGCAGGAGACTTAACTTCTTCTTAGGCTGCAAAGAGATGTAGGCCATAATCCTACTCTGAAACCCCACCCCAACATTTCTTTGAGCAAAATCTGTAGATGCACAGGACCACCTGCTTTCCTTCCCCACAGTGGAGGGGATGAGCCAAGAGCTGTGGTGGGTGGCACCTGCTGCCCAGAGGCTTGTGGCTTTGGTTTGGAGAGTGGGAAGCTGAGCTGCAAAGCCTGACTCCCCAGGGCACCCACACACACACCCCGGCTTGCAGCATCTTCCTATCCCAGCTCAAGAGCTGCCAATGGCTCTGGGCTGGTCCAGAATTGGCCCAGCTGCTAAATTTCTTTTAGCGAGTTGGAAGGAGGAGAAGAGAGAAGCAGCGGCTCATGCCTAAAACAAGATAGGGACAAGGGGGGCCTCTAAATTTGAATGTAAATGAAGGGAGAGAGAAAAAAAGAATAGGAAGGAGGGAAGGAGAATGGAGGGAGAGAGATCGATTCGCCCCAACCAGGCCAAGCCCCCAGGCTCTGCTGCTCCCATCTGCTCTGGAATGTTCCCCCTGCACAAGAGAAGCTAAAGGTCCCTTGTCAGGGGTGGGGGGAGGCTGGAAAGACCAGATCTGACCCCCACCCCCCACCCTTCCTCTGCCCTTCTGGCTCCAGCAGACTCCCTTGCTGTGTATCCCGGAGGGCTTGTCTGTGTGAGGCCTTGGCAGAGTTCAGAGGGCAGGAGGAGAGAAAGGCTGGGGCATTTCTTCCCCAGACCCTGCCTCCTTCAGGACCACATATCTGGCTCCAGCCCTGCTTAACTATAGCTCCTAGGGGGTGGCCTCCTTTATATGGTTGCTCAGTAGCTTGGGGGCACCATTCCCTCCCCACATCTCTCCAGCAATAGGGCTAGTGTGGCTAGGCCCTGGATGCCTCGCCATTCCGTATGTCTCCCCTTAACATTGCCCACACCTCTGTCCATCAGAGATCCCCTGCTAAGGTCTCTTCATTTGAACTGTCTGGGGTGAACCCATTTTCTTTTGGGGACCTGACGCATACAGGTCCCAAGCCTCCCTGAGAGATCCTGACCATTCATCCTTGTAACCTAGCACCAGACGATGACCAAAGGGCAACTTGGCTTACCCAGATATGGTTACTAAAGCTCTGCTTTGTCCCAGGCACAGGAGGATCCAGAAATGATTTGGATTTGGAACCCATTTGAAGCTGACTATCTAGCCAAACCTACGGCTGCAGAAACTTGAGGATCACTATCTGGGGTCCCCAGCTGCAAGGACTCCTTGGCATGTTCAGCCCCTCACTACAGCCCAAAACTGGCACTGCTGTCCTCCCCTTCACAGACCCTCTCAGGCTGCTGTGGTGTCACTTTTCCATTCAAGGCTTCCCTGGATCTTCAATTTTCCTTGACTTCTGCATAAGGAAGGAGTTACGTGGAGGGTGCAGAAAGAGAGAATTCCCCAATGGACTTTGTGTTGCTTCCACACCTCTCAACACTCAGCCCAGGTCAGCACAAACTGTGCAGCCAGCAGGCCTCTATCAAAGAAGAAAATGCTCCTCCTGAGTGGAGGAGCAAGGACGTGTGGCCCTTGAAAGGTACAGCACTCAGCTGCACACAGGGAGAAGGAGAAGCCAAGACCCCTAGTACTGCATTGCTGTATCATCAATGCAAGAGTGATTTCCAGACAGATGTGTTAAGCAAGACATAGTATGATAAACAGGTGAAGACTCAAGCAGAAGTGTTTATATGTAACAGAGTACACCACCAAACGAGAGCGAGAAATGTGTGCGCTGAGTGATGCACAAATGAAGAGTCTCCACAGACTTGGGTAAGAGCATACTCTGGAGCCAAACTACCCAAGTTCAAATCCCTCTTCAGCCTCTTACTTGCTGTGTGACCTTGAACAAGTTACTCAACTACTCTGTGCTTCGTTTTCCTCAAGGGAATGGTCATTGTAACCACGCCTAGATTTGCTGTGGTGACTGAATTAGTGATGAAGCTAGTAAGTTGTGAAGCAAACTCTTAGAACAGTCACAGTCACGTAACAAGTGCTATATATAATGTGTGTGTTTGTTAGCATTATGACTTGCTATTAAGAAAGCACAAATTCACACGGGCAAAGAGCAGATGCCAGCTGGGTAGACATGCTAACACTGAAGGTGCTTTTTTTCTCCTGTTGTCTTTTCTAACTTGACAAAAATTTAGATTTGTTTTGTACTTTTACAAAACAAATAGAACTACAACTTACATTTCAAAGTTACACAGCAATTTCATCTTCTTTTGAAGTGGGTTCTATGATGTTTCTTACATAATTTTCCTCCTTTCTAGGAAGTTGAGGGTCACCCGCCACTTGTGATGCGGGACTTTAGTGGGAGTTCAATCCAGGAGAGGAGAATCCCAATCGTGCCTGGAGTGGGATCTAAGGGGAGCCCTTGCCTCCCCGGTGGAGGACAGGTGCAGGTGAGCGGTACCCCAGCATAGGTCAAAAAACAAAGACTCTGCTTTGGGTTCAAATCCCAAAAGGACCACTAATGATCTGTGTGACCTTGAAAAGTGGCAGCCTCCTCAAGCTTCAGTTTCTCACCCTTGAATGGGAGTGATAGCCCCTCTGCAGGAGCTATAACCAAGGTCAATTAGGTAGAACAAGGTCTTTGGAGAGCCTACCAACAAGACTTGAACCTTGTACTGTGTACTTTCCTGTTCCTGGAGGCATGTCCTTATTCCCTGGGGGCTGCCTGGACACAGGGGAACTGCGCCAGGTACCCGTACTAGCCTGGTGTGGTCTCAGGCCAGGAAGCTCTGCCCCGAGGAGAAGCTGCTGGTTGGATCCCAGATGCTCAGAGGCCCCTCTGAGCTGGCCCCATTTCCAGAATTGGCTGAAGGTTCCTCAAAGAAGCAAATGCCTCCAGGAAGATGAAAGGGAAGCTTGCGCAAAGCTTTGAAGCCTGCCATAATGCTGGACCAGCTCCTCCCCCCTGCTCAGGATGTCCCCTGAAGGGGGAGATACAAAGAGAATCTGTGATGAGCAAACGAAGGACAGCTGAGAGCCAGGATTTGTGTCAACAGCTTAATTCTCTGCTTTCTTGTCAGCCCTGATGGCTGGCAGCGAGGATAATTTTAAATGAAGAATGTTTTTTCAAGGCGGAGCTAGAGTCCTTCATCTGAAACTAATTTGTTGTCCAAACTTGTACAAGTCTAGGAGATTAAGTTGTGCATAAAAACACAGCCAACTTCTGATTATCCACACTCATAGGTAATCCCCAAATAGCAAATACCTCAAAGTGATTTCTATTTGGTTTCATAACCCAGGATTATTTTTCCCTCAACATTTTTAGCTTTCTTCATTTAACTGTCTTCAGGGTATAGTCAGAGAGCAAGGGGATCTATAACCTTCTGTTAATTGCAAAATAACAAAGGTTTTAGCATCATGCCCTGCAATGCAGAAGCCACCTGAATGGTACGTGTAGGTAAAAATACTGTTCAGAAGAATGAAAAAAAAAGAAAGAGAAAAAGAAGAAAAACTATTGGATCTCTCTACTTTGCACACACAGACCAACTAAAGGCAATTAAGAGCACAGATTTTGGAGTTAGATTGCCCAAACTCAAATGCTGGCTCATCTATGTGCTTAGCGGGGCACATGTGTGCCCCATGGGGTGTGGCACACATGAAGCATTCAGTGGATGTAAATAATGTCGGTAAATGTTAGTTACAACCGACAGCTAATGTCAGTTAGCTACAAGAGGGGTAGCTCATCTCCTGCAACCTGTCTTCATAACATCTTGTGGAATTCACTGAAGAATCCCAGGGTCTCTGGACAGTTTGCAGCCCTCTCAAGCCCCCCAGGAAGGGGAATGATGCCAGGTTTCAGGGGAGAGGCAGCTGCAGCTATAAACAGATACTGGGGTTCTCTGGAGAGCCCGGGACAGCTGTCAATTCCTATGTGTGCTGAGCAAACAGCCCCACCATCCAATCTTAATTATCCTGCTTAATGGGGTGAAGCGATTATGATTCATGGAAAATTGGCCATTGGCAGCTCGGCTTAGGAGAGCAAACAGCCCTCGATGGCACAGCACCAACATCCGGTCAAAAGAGAGGCTCAGGTGTGTGGAGCGGGAAGTGCGGGGATGGAGGGCTCTGCTCCGGAAGCTCCCATAAGGGAACGTTGAGGTGAGATGGGTCTGAGAGGCGGAGAAATGGGAGCCGGGGTACAAGTAGAGAGTCCAAACTACAGACGTCAGGAGAACTGCTCCAGAGCCCAGAGGCCGTCCCTGCCACCCCCTGCCTCTGAGGAGCCCAGAACAGCTCAATCAAGGTGATGTTGCAGAACGGCGCTTACCCTCGTACAGCGAGGTGACCTGAATTCTAGATCTGGCTCTGCCACGACCTTTTAATAGTACTGGTACCAGTAGTAGTAACAGCCTCTTACTATGAACTGGGCATCGTGCTAAGCTCTTTACACAGATGATCCATTTAATCCTCACAACAGCTTTATGAGGAAGGTATTATTTTTGTCCTCATTTTTCCCATGAAGGGATGAGTCTCCGATTGTCAAGAAATCACGTTCAGTTACCCAGCTAATGACTGGGTGGGTGATCTGGGATTCAAATCAAAGTCCTTGTGACTCACAAATCCCTGCTTTTAACCAGTCCCCTGGGCCAGTCACTTCAGCAAGACAAGCTCAGTTGCTTCATCTGCAAAGGGAAGGATAGGCAGCCCCGAATTCTGTGAGAAACCCCAGGAACTGTTAGAGGTGGGGGCCGCTGCCCTCCTGACCAGCCGGGGTCTGAACAGCTCGGGGGCAACAGGGCTGGGGAGGCCAGGCTTGAGGGTGACAGCCATGAAGCTGACAAGAGTTATTTTCTTTTTAAGTTCTTCATAGCAAGGGCTTTGGAATGTCTCCGGCTGCTTTCCCGCACACCTGAGATCCCTTCCTTTCCCTCCACTTCCTAAGCCAGCAGCTGGGTGCCTTGGGCAGATGTCCTACTGAGGCGGGGCTCACCCCCCCGCCTATCCTGGTGCCTTCCTTTGCCACAGCCACAGGCACTCAGCCGGCTTCAAATCTGCAGCCCACTTGCCGCTGCCCCGAGGGAGGAAGGACACAAAGGCCCCTGCCTGTGAAGGGCCTCCTGGCTGCCCTCCTCCCCTTCTCCATCCTCTCTCCCCTCAGCACATCTCTGCCCCTGTGAGGATGAGCCAGAGAAGGGGCCTCTCAGATAGCTTGGTCCGGGTCTGAATGAGGATGGGCCTGGTTTTCTGATTTGAGAGAAATTAGTGCAGGACTGATCAGCTCTCGAATAAGAGTGACACTCACTTCTCAGAGCCAGCACCACAAGCTCAGCAGAGCTTTCCGAACATGTATATAATCCTCAGCCCTCCGTCCAGCATCCCTACTGGCTCCCCCATTTCTCTCTGCATTTACCCTCTCAACCACCAGGCTGGCCTCCATCCTCTCCCGTTCAGCAGAGAGTTGGAGAAAAAAGTGTCAGAGCTGGGAGCGACCTTACAGATGGTGTGATCCGAACCTTTCGTTCTACTGGGGAGGCACGGGGGCCTGCTGGACGACAACCACATGGCTGGACCCAGGGCCCTTCCTGTTCAGTTTTACCTCCTTCCCGGGGGAAGGTCCCCCAGCGCTGAGAGTAGGGCCCTGGGCAAGGTCCTCTTGGCAGGTGTGGCTGACTAGCAGGCCACCCCATTCCTCCATGTGCTCGCTCTCTGGTTTGGCAGGAGGGGAATGGACTGAACAGTGACTGATGGCCTCCCTGAGACCTGAGACCCAGCGGTCACTTCCACCCAGTCTCCTCCCAGTGTAAAAAGCATCTCCTGAGACTGGAGTTTGGATCAGTAGGCGGGCTCTGCAGCCAGTGGAGAACTTTATCCCAAGGAACCAGATCATGTGTAATTAGCTGCAGTTTCCAGAGACTGCTTTGCCCACCCCTTCCCTACCCTTCTCCCACCCCAGCTTTCTGACCTTGGCTCTTAGAAAGCTTGAATCTCTGAGCCAGGAATTTGCTTCTCAGAGAGTAATTGCCCCTGGCTCCCCTCACTTCTAATCAACAAGCCAAGGTACTAGTTCCTGGGAGCATGATTGATTTCCAGGGACTTGGAACTTAATTATATTTGAGCAAAGTCTGTTTGGAATCCTCAGAGAAGAGAGACACTTTCTGTTCTTTGAACTTACCATGGAGGAGGGCTTCCAGCATCTCAAATATTCCATTCATCCTTCCTTGGGCCAAGGGAGGGGCATTCTGTGGCTGTCAGTTTTAATCTTTCCTGACCCAAGATCTCCAACCCCTGGAGTTTGGCCAGAGGAACTTGGCTTTCTCACACGGAAGAATTCTCCCGGCACCACAGTCTCCCCATCAGGCCCCGAGTCCAGGTCTGTGTGAGCCCTCCCAAGAGCAGCAGGCTCAGCCCACCAGCCCACCTGCTTCGTCGAGCCGATCTAGCCCTCTGGCTGCCATCTCAGCCTCAGGAGCTGTCCTTGCTATTATTCAACTTATCTTCACCATTACCATTAACAACTACCACTACTGAGCACTGACTATGTGCCAGACACTGGAAGGTACTTTGCACAAACCAGCACATTCTATCCTCAAAAAAACATGTAATGAGGTAGGTGTTAATCTTTTTATTTACCAGGCTCAGAGGGGTTCAGCACTTTACCCAAGGCCACAGAGCTGGACGTGACAAACTGGGCTTTACTTGGCCATGTCCCTCTAGAAACTTACCTCAGTAGTCAGTTCAGCACATACTGTGCTATTCTGAAGGCCTGCTGTGTCCCTTGTCTCTGCAGGACCACCTTGCCTATGGTGACATGTTCCCTGTGCCCCTGTGCCCCTCCCTGAGCTGGTTAGGTAGCTGCTCTTGCTTTCAAGATTACCTGATAGTGTAATGAAATAAATGGGCCCAAATGATAACATTGGTGCATCTAGGTGAAGGCCAAACTGGAGGGTTTTTTTGGTGGCATTCTTACAACTTTTCTGTAAGTGAGAAATTATATAAAAATGAAAAGCTTTAAAAAGTAGAGCTCTGGTTCAATTTATGTATCTATTTATAGTTGTTTTGAAGTTCTAGTCTATATTGTGCATTTTACATTAATGATTGAAAGCTCCAGAACGATTTTAGTAACATCTATACAATGAAGCCATATGAGATTGTTTTTCAGATGACAGAGTGTTATAAATAAATAAATGCTGTAAGAAACAACATAGGAGAAATGTACGTGATGACAACCACATGCTTATCTGGACTCCAAGAATCACAGGAGCTGGATTTCTTGTCTCTCTGCTGAAATGCACCTGTCAGGGGGGTTCTCTCTCACACCTGTCCCCTCCCTAGTCCCACACCTTGATTATGAGACAAGATGCAAATTCATTAGAGATTCTTGCTCACAGCCCCAGGTTTTCAATCCTGGGGTGGTTTTTAGTGATGTTTGAAATCTGGGAGCTTTCTATGGGTTAGGGGTCTGGTTAGATTTGTACAACTCTTGAGGGCATAATAGGAAAGAGGTCTAATGTTTTTAGAAACAGACCATTCTAGAAAGCTCGGAGTTCATAAATCTACTTGCTGAGCATTCTTATCAATGAAAAATTCTGTTTTATAAAAAGATAGAAGTAGCATAGACAACCCTGAGGATGGCTGTGTATCTGAGCAGCACAGATGCCAGGAGAACTGTGGACACTGTCACATATTTGCTCCGGCCTGTGACTTCCTCCACCCATTTCCATGGCCAATATAGATACAGCCCCAAATCTGAAACCTCTGTCTTCAGACAGTCCCAGAGGACTAGTAAGCTAGCTCCCTGGAGCATGATTCATCGCCCTTCAAATGCATTGTGGCTCCACCCCAGCCCTTCCTGGGACAGTCTTGCCCCTTCCCCTGACCCTGGCTGGAACCTAGGTGAACATGCATGTCAGGGGGTGCCATGGCTCACCAACCTCTGGATCTCTAGGGCACACTCTAGGCATTCATTTGTGAAGACATTCGTGATTTTGAGAGCTAGGAGTGGAGGGAACAAAAGGAAGTTACAGTGAAGAAGGAAGGCTGAGGATTGGAGTAGAAAGGAAGGAGAACCCTTGTTTGCAGAAATTTCCAAGCCTTTCAGAGAAGGCAAGGAGAGCCACTCTCACTCTCTTCCCCAGCCCTCCCTGCCCAATACTTGGCACCCCATTTACATGGACCCATTCATCAAACGGCCTGGAAATGTCCTCAAGTAGCCAGATCCAACCTTCCAGACAGCAGCGAAGCTAGCCCTACTCAGCAGCAAAGCTCAGCTCCCACCACCCCAGGAATAGAAGTGAAGAGGGGAAATAGCACACGGCACAAAGCACGTGGCAGAGAGAAATAAAACCTAAGTCCAGGAGACCTACTCAGGAAACAGCATGAAGAGAGAAAAGGCCATCTTAAAGTCCTTAATGGGAGATCATGGCCAAGAGCTGGTGCCTGGGATTCTACCAGGGGCCAAACGCTCTGCAGGGCAAGTAACCTTGGAAAACATCAGAGTGGGTAGATTCCTACCAAGACAGAAATGTAAACAATTTATGACATTAGGAGCAGAACCATGGGCCAGGGGGGCACCCCCAAAAGGAAAGGACAGAGAGAGAAGAGACCCAGATTGGGCTCCACTGCCTCTCACTGCACAGGAGGATTGGGCATGGCCCACCTCCCACCACTCAGCTCTCAGTCATCCTTTCTGTCCTAATGCTTTTTCCTGTTTCCAAGTTAACTGAGGCGCAGTGTTACCGTCTTCACTGCACCCCTCTACTCTGTGCATACACATTCATTTAAGAGGGACCTGGGCCTCTCCTCCCTTTCGAATGAAGCAGCCCTTTTCCCTCACGTGCCATTGTCCACAGGGCCAGACCTTCTCCCCCTACTCCTGAGGCCTCCTCCTCCTAACTCTTTCCTGGGGGGCTCTCTCTGGTGCTGGGAACTGGGAACCACAACAAGACGGGCTGGGTAACTAGAGACTGTGGAGGAAGCCTGTGAGTTGGGCTGGGCGCTGCCGGCTTCCTGTGACTGAGCCTGCCCTTCCTCCAACAGGTCTGGTGTGACCTGCAGGACAGCCCAACAGCAGCTACATGTGAAGCCCAGCCTCAAAGCTGAGGTCAGGGCCAAGGACACGGAAGAAGGAGGGAGTTGGTATGATAAAAATCAGCTTCACCATAATACTCACTGTTGGGTGTTTACTAACGTCAGGCATATAGCCAAGCTCCCTATCTCACTTAATCCTCAAAAGTGCCTTTAGGTAGGAATTTTCTCAATTTACAGATGAGAAATCCAACTTTCAGATAGATGAAGTAATTTTCCCAAGGCCACTAAAGTGAATGAGACCAGGATTTGGGGGAATCCTGGCTGCAGGTCCCAATGACAATCTTAGCCTCTCTACTCATCTCCCACCTCTCACCAGCAGGTGAGACAAGGTGGGTGCAGAGGAAGGGCTGTACAGAAACCTCAGAGGGACCCTGCCCCCTCACTCAGTCACCAGCTGAGGTCATCTCAAAGAAACAGATCTAAGACATCTTCATCAGTCTCATGTCTGGGGCCAAGCTCCTCAGCGGACAGCATCTGAGATCAGTCCCACCTACATTTTTAACTCCTCCACAGACTCTGGTGGCCCCCTAGGCTGGGACTCAGGACTCCACCTCAACATCTGGTTCTATTCACTGCCTCTTACTGCGATATTTTTCCCTCTCCTGGCCTCATTTTTCCCACCATAAAGGGGCTGGTAACGATCAGCATCTCCTTCTATTCTACAGAACGGTCTGAAGAAGGATTCAAGATGAAAAGAAAAAGACTGGCACTGTTAAAAGGAAGAATGTTAGTTGTTGATGATATGTAGGTCAGTACAAAAGTTTTGAGATAGATAATGTTATGGTCCATTATTTCACTTCCAAGAAACACAGTCGACAGTGTTCTTTCTGATTCACCCGTGCATGTTTCAACTTGCTGGGCTTATCGGTGTCGCTTGGAGGGCTTCCTTTGTTTCCATCTGCACGGATTTTATGTTTTGTGATTTTTGAACATCTCTAAACTTTTGTAATGACCCACATATTGACATTTTACCTGAACAAGGAAGCTCCTAGCCAGAGCCTCTGCCCCAGTAGCTGAGGGAGTGCCATAGAGTAGGCTGAGGTCAGTCTATAAGCTCAGAAGCTCTAGAACTCCAAAATGGGCTCAGACGCCCTGAAAGAGACAATGTGATACTGCTTTTCTTTGCTAGAGCAGGCCTAGATCCCAAAGATCTAGGCAAGGCCAAGGATAGGGCCAAGGAGGTCTTTCACTTGGCAGCAAAAAAGAAATGATAAAATATAAAGGAGGAAGGGAGAAAAGATCCTGCTTTTTACATCTAAAAATTCACTCAAATGATCAAGCTTTAAAAGCTGTCTGAGCTGTTCAAAACAGACGAAAGCTCTGCCTACTTGTGTTGGGGAGGCTGGGCTAAGAAGACACATTTATAAAACATCAAAAGGAAGGTACCAGAAACTGCTCACAGTCCTCAGACCCAACTCCTCAGAGAAATTCTTTCCAGAAGGATTTTTCTGCGTTGAAGGTTCACTTAGTCAACCAGCATTGGAGGCTGTTTGGTCACTTGGTCAACCATCCCGCCCACCTCAATAGCATAGTCATCATCCCTGGAGGGAAGAAGGGAAAACTGAGGCCTTCAGAGAAGAGCTGGCTTAATTATCCATCTTTGTGTTTCTTGACATCTACAATAATGATATATTCACTCCCTCAACTGAGATTTATGGATTAGTTTGTGCCAGACATTGTACTATACTGGTGCGTGGATGAGTGGTTATGTGTGGTCCCTGTTCCCCAGGAATTCTTGACTCATGGAATAGACAGACACACTGACAACTATTCACTAATGCACATTATGCTGGGTGCAGCAATGGAGAGATGAAGAAAGTGCTAGGGGAATCCAGAGGCCGGACTGAGGGAGTCTTCACAAAAGAGGCAACGTGTGATCTGGTTACAAAAGGATGAGTAAGAATTCTCCAAGAAAGAAGAGGCATGAGAACCCTACCAGCAGAGAGAATAGCTCCAGCCTGTGCAAGACCATATGAAAGAGCACAACTGACTTGGGCTGATGGGAGCATGGGGTGCACAGGGCCTGGTGGGTTAGCCAAGGACTAGGATCCCAAGCAACCATGACCAGGCACTGAGCCCAGAGCAGGCGCACCATAAGGTGGTCATGTTGGAAAAAGCTCTCGGTCTCTAATTAGATTCCTAAAGGATCATTAGTATGTTTTATCAAAGTTCCAATTTCCTCCCTAAAGCCATTCTCCTGAAAACCAAAGAGATTTGACTGTGGTTTGGACTCTTCTTCCTCACCCCCTGGCCTGGGGCTGTGCTGGCACTAGACTGTTTGCCTTGAATTTATTCTTCACTCTTCCTTTGCTCTGTCCCACATTATGGTGAGGAGGACCAGGGATGCTGGTCACTGAAGGTTGCATCTCCCAGGCTTCTGGCTGGGTTCAGTCAGCAGGAGATGGTGTCAGGAGAGTAAGGGGCAAGATGAAGGGAGACGTCAGGTATTCCCCTTCCCTTCTCTCAGGTAGTGTCTCTGCAGCAGCTGTCACTCCTCTGTGTCCCACTGGACACAAGCACCATGGTGCCAGCTTCCACCTAGTGACCCCAAACCCAGGGGTCTGATGGCATCTCACCCTCCTTTTGTCTTCTAAGCCTAGGAACAGTGGGGTCTTCCAAGGTCACTAGTTTCTACATTCCTACAACATCTCCTGTGTCACTTCCCAACTCTTCCTTTATCAGTTTTCTTATACAAAGTTTTCTCCATTATAAATACTTAAAGTGGTCTCTCTTCTGATTCATACCTGATTGAATTTTAATTATCTTTGGGTCTCCCACAGCACCCTATGCAGTGATTTTCTGAGTGAGAGTGCTAAGTATTTGTTGGAGGGATGGATGAAGCAATGGACAGTTAATTAAATAGGTGAATGATGCTATGATTGGGCGGATAAAAGTTGGATGGATTTTCATGATTTAATAATGATGTTTTAATTTCATAAAAATAAACGAGTGCAATATTGAGAGTAATTCCAAGAGATACCAAAGTGGCCAGGGGCTTAACCAGCTGTACTGCCATGAGTCAAGCCAAAAGAGAATCCAGCAGCTGGAAAAGTATAGAAAAGAGGAGATTTTGTGAAATTTATTCCTTGTTGCATCTGAACTGAGCCACTCACTCCTTCACTCGCTCCTGGATCTCTTTCTACATCAGCAAAGGGCACAGGGGAAAGTTGTGTTAGTGGCAAATAGTTCTAATTTTCATCTGGCAGATGTTTCCATCACATTTATTATGCCTGACTCTCTGCAAAATGAAAGAGATGTAAGGGAAAGTGCCTATCACCGTTGATTCTCAGTCACATACATTTGAAGAAGATGCCAAATGGCAATAGTCCCAGGCTGGAAAGAATCTGATTGGCCAGCCGACTGTAGTCCATGGGGTTCTTGGAGATTTCCAGCAATTACATTGTCAGAATCCTAAATTCTTTTTCTGAGTAGACTGCCTTGAATAATTAACAAGAGATTAGGCCCTTCCAAAGCCACTTTGTTCATTCCACTCATAAGCAGGCTTATACTGAGAGATGTTCAATAAGAGATATTTCCATCTTAGCTGCCAACACTGGTGTATGAGAGCATTGACCATCCGAGTTCCTGGCTCTACCACTTACCAGCTGAGTTCCACAGCCAAGTCAGTAACTTTCCACGTGCTTAAGATTCCTTGCCCTCTCCTATCTCTTTCACTAGATTCGTGTCAAGCCCAAATGAGATGATTGTGAAAACGTTAAAGCTCAACAGCATAATGCCACTTTATATTCAATCAGTTGTCTGTACAGATCTAACCTCAAACCCTCTAGCTGCACCGTAACCCCAGGCCACTTTGTCCTCTCTATATAACGGATCTTCCCACCGACATATCAGAACGCAACAGTTCATATTAAGAGTAAGAGAAAAGGGGCTGCCACTAATCAGATCTGTACTGATTAAAAATTACCAAAGTAGATGAAATGTATCTTTGGTTCTCTCACCTCCTATCCTTCTCCTTATCCCCAAGAAAAATTCCTCATCTGAGTTTTCCTCCAAAGGCCAGTGCTCTGAGTCTACGGACTGTTGTTCATTCTCTCCATTCCCCTATGACAGCCTCTTCCCCCTCCAGGGCTGCTGATCTCCCCTTGCCATGATTTAAAAATCTCAATCAGATCAAGTTACACCAATGGATAGCAAAGCCTAGTGCTCCCGTGTCATCCATGGGAGCTGGCTTTCTAAAGGCTGAATATTAGCCCTAATGTCTTCAGATGGTGTTTCAGACTGAACAAAGGAGATACATGGAGAGTAGAAAGTAGAAGAGAAGGCTTTTTTATACTTCTTGGAACAAATTACTCAGACTTAAAATTAAGGCCACAATGGTCCTGTTGAGAATCTTTCTTTCATTCTACATTTCTTCCTTCCAGCCCAATTCAAAGTTGAAGGCCAGAGGTAAATCCACCCAGGGGATTTCTGTCCCCACATATCTAAGAGGATACAGAAGTAAGTTCTTTGTGTTGATGGCCCTTAGAATGGGAGAGATTTCTCCCTCTCCAGGACCAGTTTGCAGCCAGCTCCCAGGCATTCTCATGAGGACTAACTGTTTCTAAAGCTTCTCTGGGTCCACGCCAGGCTGGCCTCCCCTGCCACCCTGGCTGTGCTAGCACTTCCTCTCTGCACCATGGTTTGGTGAGTGTTTGGAGTGTAAATCTACTTTTCAGAGCATAAGGAAATCGAGAAGTCTGCTGGCACTGACTTATGCAATGCATCGTAGAACCAATTTAAATGATCGAGTCAATCAATAGTTACTTACTGAGCATCAGCCAGCTGTTATTATGCTCTGCTCAGAATACCCACCCCTCACTTCACCTTCACAGCCCCTTTTGTTACTCCAGCCTTGCTGACCCCACCACTGCCATCATCACCATCACTGCTGCCATCACCATCACCAATCATCACCTCTACAGGAACTGCTCAGAATTTCAGCATTGCACGACAAAAATGTGAGGGGGTTTGGAAGGGATGGGGTAAGGAAGGGTTAACTGCCTCCCTGATTCTCTCTTTGCCAGAAGCAGATAGAAAAGGGAGGAAGACAGGGATTGTTTATTTCCTAATCTCGCCCAAAGTGATCTCTATTTTGAGGGTCAGTTCCCGGCACCCCTATTCCAAGCTCAACATTAGCTTGACTGACAGTAGCCCCCACACCATCAGAGTTCCAAGAGGCCCCATCTGACCCTGTTTACGCTGCACGGAAGCGCCTCTGCACTGCAGAACTCTCAGTTGCAGGATTTTGCAAATTTTATGAGAATTTTCAGTCAAGCTGATTTTTTAGCTCCCTTTTTTCCCTCCAGCTAAAATCAAGATCTTTCATCCAGCTCTGATCTCAGAGGGTCTTTCTTCTCAGAACTTGGGCTATGATTAAAATAACAGGCACATGTGCATACACCAGCTCCAAACCCTTTTATTTCGCAGCTCTTTCTTCAGTAATGAAGCTTGAAATGGAAAACTACTGTGCAGAGAAACTGTAGCAATGAGAGGACAGACAATGTGCCAGCCCTGCTCCTTCTGGACAGAAAGGTGAGAAGTTTGCTTCCAAAACAAGAGCAAGTAGATGAAATGCTCGTATCAAATGGAAGCACTTCTGAGGAAAACTTTGGGAAGTTCAGAGATTACCAGTTTGGGGGCCATTAGCTGTGGATAAGGGGGAGTCAGGAAACATCCATCTTTTTACATTCTCCAGAGGGCCCAAGAGGAGAAGAAGGAAAGAGATTGGCTGCAAGGAGCATTCTTTTCATCGTCCAGTTGACGTGATCATTAACTCTACCAATTATGACAATACAAAGAAATCATTAAAATGCAATTATTACAGCTGTATAAGTTTATAGCTGTGTTAACTACAGCAAAAGACTGCCTTTGTAAGTCTTTATGTGCTCCATAAACCTGAATAAATTGCAGCAAAGAGAAAAAGATTACTTCAATAGGAATCAAGAGCAAATTCAAAATTTTCCTCCTACTCTGCGGAGACAGGCAGCTATGAACTGCCTGGGCCCTCCTGGCCCCTGGTCTGCTGGGTGCCTGCTGGAGTTTGCTCTTTGCTCTAGACCTGCATCTCCAGTGATCTGTCTTTGTTCGAATTCATCCAAACAAATGAAAGACAACTAAGGAAGTAAAAAAAAAAAGGAATACAACCTCATACATTTATATAATGTCTTATAATTCCCTTATTTAACAACTCTATGGCTAGATAAGTAACCCAATTTTATATGTTAATAAGTGAGACTCAAAGAATATTTAAGGAACACTGTCTGAGGAAAGTGTGATTGCTCCCCTCCTCCCCAAGACCCACTTCTCCACCCCCCTCCTCCCTGCTCCTGCCCTAGCAGCTGCCCTCTGGGGCCTGCACCAGTAGACTCCCTTACCCTGGGCTGGGCCAGTGGGAGGCCATGAGAAGAAAACAGGATCCCCCTCAACCCCTCCTATGAGGCCATGGTCTGGCAGTGACTCTGCTCCTCTGTCTGCAGCCAGAGATCACGCCAGGCAGCCCTTTCCTCTGAGCATGCCACAGGCCTCTCCAGATTCTGACAACCAGTCCTGCCCTTTGTCCCACAGGCTTAGAGAGGGTATCCACATCCTTGTCGTCCAGCCTCAGGGAGCTTCACCATTCCTGGTTGGTCTCCCTTCTCCCTCCCCACACCACCCTCCTCCTATCCCCTTGTGCACGCTCCCACTGATTCCTGCCAGGATCCTGACTGAGCCACACGACTAAGGACTGCTGGGGTCTGACCTTGAACCCAGATCAGCAAAATCCTCTGAGACTAGGCCTGAATGATTTAGAAAACTTAATTTGCTCCAGGCATAGACATACGAACTGTCCTCACCATCGACGTTCCATACTTTCTTTGCACTGTGCTGAGTCACTTATGGAGAGAAGTATGAGAATCCAAACCCTGACTTCCAGAACTCTCACACTACACCGAGCATGCTGACATAAATTACCACAGACTGTACACACATGGGACAGAGAGACGTTCCCAACCAGTGCCTGGATGGACAATGTTGGAGGGTGTGATTCATTCTATGGCGAGAGGGTAAATGCATCTGGGAGTTGAGGAGAGAGCATCTAGAAAAGCAGGTGTCCTGTTTCCAGACTAGGTGCAGGAGAGCAATGGGTCACATCATCCAGAACTGCAAATGATCCTGAAACATTTCTATTTGGCTTTGACATGCATGACTGAACAATATGTCATTGATTTGTTTGCGGATTTCTGCAGCAGATATGCCTAGCTAATTAATTTTCATTAAACTAATTGTGAAAAGATTGGTATTCTTGGAGTTCACACACACAACACTGCCACCTGGGAGGCAGACACCAAGCAATCTAGAAGTGGGCTAAAGAGCCGGTTGCCCATATGATAGCCCACAATTCACTCCCCACTCTTAACCTTGGTCTGCATTTTCACTCTGAGATCTGAGATCATGAGTTGTGCTCTGTGGTTCAGGATCTCAGGACATAGCAGGCAGGCCCTCGTCAACCCACAGTGGCTCTATACTCCTTCCCCTGAGGACCCAAATGCCTCAGAGTAGCAGCTTGGGCCATAGATGGGGCAGCAGTAAAAAGCCTGGAGTGGTTGGGAGTCAGAAGACCTGGCTCCCGTTTATCCAAGCTAAGTCTCTGGGGAAGGGGGAGTGGGAAAGAAGTCCATGAACCTCACTGAAGTTTAGTGTTTTACACTTTAAAATGAGGAAAATCATATTCCTGCCAAAAGTTAAAGTAAGACACTGTGCCTGCCACATAGAATTATCTCAATGAATATTGGTAGAATCGAATCACAGATGAGCAAATACTCCGTAAATGTTAACTTCTTCACGTCACTGTTATTATTATAGACTTACAGTGTTAGAATCATTCTCGCCTGGTTTGTGAACATGTTTTACTGAATTCCAGCCATTGTAAATTAGTAACACTCTGCATATTTTTTTACAAATAAAGACAGTTAATTCTTTCATGATACTTAACTATCCTCTAGACCCTATTCTAAGTGCTTTACATAGATTAAGCTGTTTAATCCTAGCAGTTACCCTCACAAAATAGATTACTATAATTCTCCCCATTTTTGAGATGGAAAAACTGAGACTCAGAGAGGTCACATAGCTGCCAAGTAGCAGAGCTATATTTCAAAATCTGAGTCAGCTTCCAGGATCTGTCTCTTCACCCCCACACATTCCTGCCTTATGAATTAGACAGCACTGTAAGAACTGATGTGCCAGAAAAGAGGTACAAATAATACACTGTCAGAGTGCGTTCTGGCTGAAGTGACCAGAGAAGGCTTCATGGAAGAGGTGACTTTTGAGCTAGCCCTGGGAGCTAAGAGGATGAGAAGACATTGCACACATAGAAATGAGGTGGAAAAGGGTCGGTGTAGGGAAAGGTATAGAGGTGGGAGGTTGTGAGATGTTTAAAAAAGAACAAGTAGTTCCATTTGGGGTCATGAAGAGGCTCATGGGACATAAGAGCTAACGTTTTGAAGGTGGATTAGAATGAGGCTACCTACCCCAGAATGCTAGGCTATGCTGCATGGATTTTTTTTTCCCTCTGAAGGTAATGGGTAGCCACTAGAAGTGTTTGAGCAAGAGTTCAAAAAGATCAGAATCACATCAGATAAAGAGTTAATATGACAGTTGTGTGTAGGATGGTGTGAGGGGGAGAGACTGCAGGCAGGGAGACCACGTGTCCCAGGCATCTAATAGGCCCTGCTGCACCCGCTGAGATAAATAAAGACTTGTTGACTGACTGGCAGACAGGCTGATTGACATGCTGCCTCCGAACCACAAACCCGTCTCCATCCGAAATCCCCTCCTTCACAATCTACCCGCGATGGCAGCCAGCCCACAAGTGGGCACACAGCTCTGAGGCTGAAGTGATTAGAAAGAGCTAGAATGCTGCCTTTGTAAGTAGGAAAGACTGAACACTAGAAAAAACTGCCCCCACACCAAAAACCAACCAACTCCAATGAGGGAAGCCAGTGGTGAGAGAAACACCCCAGTGAACTGAAAACAGTCCCAATTCATTTTCCTTTTTTCTTGAATTTCTCCATCATGAAGGGAAAATGTATGGCAGCTGTGTAAAATACGATGGCTTTATTTCCTCATGTGAGGTTGTCAGAGGATTTGGCTATAACCTTTTATTAGACATTAATAATTTAGAAAAAGGAGAAGCATTCCCCGGTCAAATCTAATTTCATATAAATAAATACTTTGCAGGGGAACGGGAGCATCACTGTCTTCTTGGGATGAGCAGGCAATTATCAAGCCTCCACACTTTGCCTACATCCATCAGCTAAGCCATTCACTGTGGCTAATGGCAATTGTATTACTTTCCTTGGGTCTGTTTCAGCAGTTAGATTCGTCGCTCTGGGTGTCTCTCCTACACTAACTCTCCAAGGCTTCCCTCCATGTGTCTGTGAGGATCTATGTTCTCTCTCTGTGTTCCAGTGAACACTGCAATATCCACCGTAGGAAATAGGCTACAGTGTTCAATGTCACCAATAGGCTAACCCGGGAGGCTCCCTACAACTTAATGTTCACTTAAGGGCAAAATATTCACTTGAGGGTGCAGAAGAAACTTTCACCTCTTGTATATAAAAAGGGGCATCAGTGTACAAAAAGCCCTGGTTGACCAGACGCATTTGAATATTTGTTCCAAAGGTTAAACATTTCTTTGTCCTATGGTTCACATTGGTAACTGGACAAGAGTTAGCTGTTTGCAGCACTGTGCTCATTGTCAGCCTGCTCTTAAATGCTGGGCATAGCACGTTTAGGCCTCTGTACATTGGAGATTTGGGTTACAAAGCCACCCTTTCCCTTTGCAAAAGAAAGTGAGCACTGAAGAAGCAAGGATGTAATAGACAAGCCAACCACAAAGAGGAGGATGTTGACCAACAAGTATATCTGGGCTGATTTTTTTCACTGTAAACAGTCATTATGATACATTTTTTCCACTGTCCTGAGTCCAGCAGTGAGATAAGAAAAGAAGCTTGACCACAACTCTGCCTCACTTACTTTTCTGTTCCTCTCCAACTATCAGCCTTCTCACCTTCAGATGAAGCAATTCTACCCCACTAGCCCTGGGATTCATCCAAGCAGACCAGATCCCTGGATAAAGCCTCAAGGATTTCACATTGCTTTTACTCTGCCTGCAAAGAGCTCAAAGTAAGGATGGCTCAGTGGACTACTGGTAAACCAGCCCTCCAAGGGGTGAAGTCAAACTCTGACTTATGCAGTGCTCACCCATCTCCATGGTATAAATACGACCACTACAGCCAATTTCAAGCCACTAGCAGTTTAACAACTAGCTTACAACACTCCTGAACATTTAGCAATCTGCCAGCATGAGTTGACTTCAGCACAGCACTGCCACTATCCCCTGAGGGCCTCAGGCTTAGGCAGGTGATGGGATGCCCTACCCCACATGGTCCTCACACTTGCAACTCAGCCTCTGGAGTTCGTGGAACAGTCAGAATCAAACATGCTCCTTAATCAACATCTTGTTCTGGAAGTGTCACTTGCCATAAATACAGGCTTTTAACCTGTCTCCTTGGAAGCTACCTCTGGGAGTAGGGACAGGGAATTCATCATAAATTTCAGAGCTGGTAGATTTCAAGGGAGCAAGAGAGGCTCTTATTCCACAAGAAGTGTGGATTGCCCCTGTCTTCCAAACCCCATCATGGACGAGGGGGACAACTATCTAGAGTTTTTGGTGTCTGTCACTGTCCCAAGTGTCAAGGTCAAAGAAAAAAACAGCCTGGACTCTGTTTACATAAAGAACAGGGGAGACAGAGGTACCAACCTCTGGGGTGTGGAGACTGGAGATCTGCATGGGTTCAGAGTTGGAAACCCATCCACAATTATTTAGGGGATTATAGGAAACATTTCGTAAGCATAAAAGCTACTGCCAAAGGCTAGAGAGAGGAAACAAATGAGACACAGAAGCAGGGAGCTGGGAACTAAGATGGGCGGAAAGACAGAGACAGATGGATAGAGATGGTACCGAACCAGATTCTGTTAAACCTAAAAAGCCTGAAATGGACATATTTCTTTATTGATTCCAAGCTCTTGGGTGCAATTCAAGCCCCATTCAACCAATGCTTTCTTATCCCTCCTTCAGTTCATGGTTTAATTTTTCAGGAGAGCTGACAACATACCCTCTGTCATGTTCAAACTCCTAGGCCCTAACAAAATGCTCTCACCTGACTCTGTGACTTTATTTAGGCCATTTCTCTCTGGAAACATTTTCTTCCCTTCTAAATGACTTTCTCCTTCCCCAAGCTCATTCCAACTCTCATCTTGTCCAGATGTCATCCCTGGTTAACTGACCTGGCTTTGGATACTTTTTTTCTCTCTTACTCCTTTACCACTTAGGTGCTCAATTTGTACAAATCTTTGTTCTGGTGATCTAATAATGATTCTGCAACTATTCAGAATTGTGACTGACCTTAGACAAGTCACATCCCACCTTGCACCTTCATTTTTTTAGCTATTCAAGGAAAAGACTCAAATGAATAACTTCTAGTTTCTTGGCAGCTCTGACATTCACCAGCTCTGAGTGATGAGGCCACACAGGAAAAGATTGACTGATGGAGAAGCACGCCAATGAGAGGAAGATAATTAGATGGGGTGGCCAGGTGAAGATAGAGAGCAATCAATGGTGACAGTGTAGCCATGATGTCCAGTTTTTCCAGTAGCTTCTTTTCTCCTCTTCCATAGTAACTGACACCCTGCCTATAATTTGTACTTGACTAGGATTTAGCCTATAAGGCATAAACAAAAGTGATAGATAGCAACTTCTAGGAACCTTTCTTATAAAATTGCTAGCACTCATTCTTTGCACTCTTTTCTTCTTTATTTCCACCTCCATCCTGCTGTGTGGAATGTGGATATGATGACTGGAGCACTAACCTCCCTTGTGAAATATTAAGATGAACTACATGGAGCTGAAAAAGTCTTACTTCCTGGAAGAATTTTCAGAACAGAACCTCCCTTCCAGTCCCAAAATGGATCCCTCTGGACTTTCCCAAGAAAGAAATAAACTCACAATTATTTGAGGTTTCTGTTACTTAAAGTTGAACTTAATCCTAAATGATACAAAAAGACCTTGAAGGTGGAGGAAGAATTACCAAGAGGCCCAGGCACTCAGACGGTGGCGAATCAGTCACCTGAATGTGGGATGTGGGATGATAGAGGGCAAGTGAAAGGAAGCAGAAGAATTGATAGCAAGGATGGTGCCCCTTCCCAACTTCTCCACCACCAAAACTAGTCTCAGATCCCTGCCCTACTGTGGGCAGTTTGCAAGGCCTGTCCTTAAAGCTTGCTCCAGCAAGCCTTCTCTTATTGACCAGCCCAGAACCTTTAGAATCTCCTGTCCTCAAAGCCCCTTTGTGTCACTTATTTGGCACTTGCCAAAATGCCTAATATTGTCATATTTGGTGTTTTCATTTCTCAAACCCAGCTAGATTATATGAGTCTTTAAAAATAGATTTTTCTTGCTTTTCACCCCAGATACAATGATGACATCCCAGATTTTCTAGGACAAACCAGATTTCAATTGTTGTGTCCTGGTGCTCTATAAATTTCAAAATGTTAATATTTAAAATATATCTGAAAACGGGGGGGAGGGGGTGGAGCAATGTGGTGGACCAGAATGATCCTTCAGCTGAGCTCCTATAGAAGAACTGGGGAAAAAGAGAGAACCCAGCCATACCTGGTGTGGAAATCTTACCCAGAGTCATAGCTCGGGAGCATAGTGAGGAAGTGGTGAGCTGGATACAGCACATGATACCAAGCAGTGGAAATCTGATAAATTAGGCAAGTGACTGCCACCAGCTGGGACCACCTGGCTACCCCACAGAGGTCCAGGATGAGAGGAAGCTTTTACCAAGCTTTCGGTTGTTGAGGGAAGCTGTGCATTGAGTGAAAAGCGTGGAAGAGTGGGCAGACTCAAACAGTATATAGCAATCAAATTTGAATGATGGTGGAAGTGGATTTGTCATTGGTTTGGTGGCTGGCAAGGCAGTCATACTGAGAAGGTCTTGGCAGCCAGGGGGGTTGCCATTGTGGGAAGGTTGACAAGGTCTTAGAAGGGGCCTAAAGCGTGGCTATCTTAATTCAGCCTGCCAGGATCAGAACTCCACTCTTGAGACAGGCTGAGGGACTCCTGCACCCCACAGGAACTGGAGTCAGGGGGCACCATGAGACCTGCCCCTGAAGGATTCTTAAGAGCTTTAAAATCCCAACCCAGCAGGGTCTAAATGCTGAGGAAACAATCAAGCCAGCACTGAAGGCAAATAAGTTTATAAAGGACCATAGAGGTTGCTGGCTGTGCTGTCTCAAAAAAACCACAGTGCCACTTGGTGTCCCGGTGACATATTGCAACATACCTATCAAGAGTAAGGACTTCTATTTAAAACAAAGGAGGCAGTGAGAAGGAAAAAGAAAGATGAGATGAATAAGAAGAAAGACCTCATGAGGAGGAACCAACAGAAAAAAATCAGGAAACATGAAAAACAGAGGAACTTCCCCAAGGGAACATGAAGCATCTACTGCAGAAGACTCCACTCATAAAGAATTAATAAACTTGACAAAAAGAGAATTTAAAATATGGGTGATAAAGACAGTATAAGGAATGATCAAGAAAATGGAAAGATAGAACCAAAAGTCAGACAAGAGATATGTAGAATATGGAAAGGATATGGCAGAGCCTAAGGAAATGAAGGAGACAATCAGGGAATATAAAGATGCAATGGAAAGTATAAATAATAAGTTAGACCATGGAGAAGAAAGAACCTCAGAGCTAGAAGATAAAGTTTTTGAGTTAACCTGGGTAGTGAAGGAGGCAGAAAAGAAGAGAGAGAAAGCAGAACAGACACTTAGAGAACCACGAGACTCCATGAAGCATTCAAACATATAAATAATAGGGATTCTTAAAGGGGAAGAAGATTGTCCCAAAGGAATGGAAGCCCTACTGAAGACCATCATAAATGAAAACTTCCCAAGTTTTACTAAAGACCCTGATACACTCCTTTCAGAGGGATATCAAACCATAGATCATCTCAACTCAAACAGAGCCTCTCCAAGACACATTGTAATGAGCCTGTCCAAAGTCAAAGATGAAAAAAAAAATTCTGCAGGCATCCAGGAGTAAGCACCAACTGACATACAGAGGCAGAGCTATACGATAACAACAGACTTTTCAACTGAAACTTTCCAAGCCAGAAAATCATGGTTCTTCACCTTCAACATTCTTAAACAAAACAATTTTCAGCCTAGAATTCAGTATCCTGCTAAACTAAGCTTCACAATTGATGAACAAATCAAATTTTTTGTGGATACACAGGCACTGAGGAAATTCACCAAAACAAGACCACCTCTATAAGAAATACTTAGACCTATTCTTAACACTGACCATCACAAAGGACCACCAGCAAAGTAAACACCCAGAAGCTACAGGTAAAAAACTTCTATAATGGTGCAAAGGATAAAAGTACACACTGGCCTTTCACAAAATAAGATGAATAGAACTCTACCACACTTATCAATTCTTTCAATAAATGTCAATGGACTGAATTCACCACCAAAGAGCCACAGGCTGGCTGATTGGATAAAAAAGCACAAGCAATCCATATTCTGTCCCCAGGAAACACACTTAGCCTTAAAGAACAAATCAAGACTCAGGGTTAAGGCATGGAAAACAGTATTTCAAGCAAATGGAAATCAGAAGAAAGGAGGAGTTGCAATCTTATTTTCAAGACACAAGTAAATTTAAAGCAACTAAAGTTAAGAAAGACAAAGAGGTACACTTTAAACTGGTCAAAGGAACAATACAACAAGAAGACATTTCAAATTTAAATATTTATGCACCCAACTTAAATGTTCTCAGATTTATGAAACAGACCTTGACAGTTCTGAGCAATACAATATCCTATAACACCATAATAGTCAGGGACGTTAGTACCCCTCTGACAGATCTGGACAGATCCTCTAAACAGAAACTAAACAAAAATACAAAGAACTTAAATGTGACCCTAGAACAAATAGTATGAATAGACATATACAGAACACACCATCCCAAAGCTAAGGATACATTTTTCTCATCAGCCCCTGGTATGTACTCCAAAATCACCCACATCCTAACCAAATCAAACCTCAGCAAAATTAAAAGAATAGAAATTATAACTTGTATCTTCTCAGACCACAAGGTAATAAAGGTGGAACTCAACTCCACCAAAAACGTTCATCCTCACACAAAGACTTGGAAATTAAACAATTTATGCTGAATGATAGCTGGATTCAGGAAGAGATAAAATAAGAAATCATTAAATTCCTCAAACATAACAACAATGAAGTTACCAAAACCTGTGGGACATAGCAAAAGAAGTTTTAAGAGAGAAATTTATCACATTAGATGCCTACATGCAAAAAACAGAAAGAGAGCACATCAACAAACTCATGAAACATCTTATGGAATTGGAAAAAGAAGAAGAATCTTATCCCAATTCTAGCAGAAGAAAATAAATAACCAAAATTAAGTCAGAGATTAATGAAATTGAAAACAAAAGAATCATTTAGAAAATTAATGGAAAAAAAGTTGGTTTTTTTGAAAAAAGTAAATAAAATCAATAAACCTTTGGCCAGATTAACTAGAAACAGGAAAGTAAAATCTCTAATAACCTCAATCAGAAACAATAAAGGAAAAATAACAACAGATGCCACAGAGATACAAGAGATCATCTCTGAGTACTACAAGAAACTCTATGCCCAGAAATTTGAGAATGTGGAGGAAATGGATCAATACCTGGAATCACACCCTATCCCTAGACTTAATCAAGAAGAAATAGATCTCTTGAACAGACTGATTTCAAGAACTCAGATCAAAGAAAAAATAAAAAATCTCCCAACAACAACAAAGCCCTGGTCCAGGATGGCTTCACACCAGAATTCTATCAAACCTACAAAGAAGAGCTTACACCCAAACTGCAGAAATTATTCCAAAAAACTGAGAAGGAAGGAATCTTCACCAACACATTTTATAAGGCAAACATCACCCTGATACCCAAACCACATCACCCTGATACCAAAACCAGGAAAAGACCCAACTGAAAAGGAAAATTTCAGACCAATTTCACTAATGAATATAGATGCAAAAATTCTCAATAAAATCCTAAGCAATAGATTACAGCTTCTCATTTAAAAAGTCATACATCACAATCAAGTAAATTTCATCCCAGGGGTGTGAGGCTGGTTTAACATACACAAGTCCATAAATGTATTTCACCATATCAACAGAAGCAAAAACAAACACCACGTGATCCTCTCAAGAGATGCAGAAAAAGCCTTCAATAAAATTCAGCATCCTTTTCCAATTAGAACACTTAAGAATATAGGCATAGGTGGCACATTTCTTAATCTGATCAAAATCATCTATGACAAACCCACAGCTAATATTATACTAAAGGGAGTAAAATTAAAGGCTTTTCCACTCAGAACTGGAAGCAGATAAGGTTGTCCTCTATCGCCACTACTATTCAACATAGTGCTGGAAGTTCTAACCAATACAATCAGGTAAGAGAAAGAAATAAAGGGCATCCAAATGGGGGCAGAAGATTTCAAACTCCTGCTCTTTGCCAACAATATGATCTTAGACTTAGAGAATCCCAAAGACTCAACCACAAGACTCCTGGAAGTCATCAAAAAATACAGCAATGTCTCAGTAGCAAAGGCCACAAATCAGTAGCCTTTTGTTTATGCCAACAACAGCCAAGGTGAGAAGCTAATCGAGGACACAATTACCCTTCACAGTAGCTTCAAAAAAAAAAAATTATATACCTAGGAATATACATAGCAAAAGAGGTGACAGACCTCTACAAAGAAAATTATGAAACCCTAAGAAAAGAAATAGCAGAAGATATTAACAAATGGAAGAACATATGCTCATGGCTGAGAAGAATCAACATTGTCAAAATGTCTATACTATCCAAAGCAATCTACAAATTCAATGCAATCCCCATTAAAATACCATCATCATACTTTCAAGATTTGGAAAAAAATAATTCTTCACTTATATGGAACCAGAAGAAACCCCATATAGCCAAGGCAATTCTTAGTAATAAAAACAAAGCCGGGGATATCACCCTACCAGGCTTTCAGCTATACTACAAGGCCCTAGTAATCAAAACAGCATGGTATTGGCACAAAAATAGAGACATTGACATTTGGAACCAAACAGAAAACCATGAGATGAAACTAACATCTTACAGCCACCTGATCTTTGATAAACCAAATAAGAACAAACATTGGGGGAAAAATCCCTATTCAATAAATGGTGTGGGAGAACTGGATAACCACATGTAAAAGACTGAAACTGGACCCACACCTCTCACCACTTACAAAAAGTGATTCAAGATGGATAAAAGATTTAAATCTAAGGCATGACACAATAAAATTTCTTGAAGAAATTGTAGGGAAAACACTTGAAGATATCGGCCTGGGGAAACATTTTATGAAGAAGACTTTTGCGGCAATTGAAACAACAAAAATAAACAAATGGGCTCGGTGCCCATAGCACAGTGGTTATGGTGCCAACCACATACAGTGAGGATGGCAGGTTTGAATGCCACCTGGGCCAGCTAAACAATAATAGCAACTGCAACAAAACATAGCCAGGCATTGTGGTAGGCACCTGTAGTTCCAGCTACTTGGGAAGCTAAGACAAGAGAATTACTTAAGTCCAAAAGTTTGAGTTGCTGTGAGCTGTGATGCCATGGCACTTTACCAAGGGCAACATAGTGAGACTCTGTCTCACAAAAAATAAAAACCAAAAAATAAACAAATGGGACTTAATTAAACTGCAAAGCTTCTGTACAGCTAAAGAAACAATAACCAAAGCAGACAGACAAACTTCAGAATGGGAAAAGATATTTGCATATTATAAATGAGTCAAAAGCTTGTAACTAGGATCTATAGAGAACTGAAATTAATCAACAAAAATGGCCAAATAATCCCATATATCACTGGGCAAGAGACATGAATAGAACCTTCTCTAAAGAAGACAGATGAATGACTACCAAACACATGAAAAAATGCTCATCATCCTTAATCATCAGAGAAATGCAAATCAAAACTACCCTGAGATATCACCTAACCCCAGTGAGAATGGCCCACATCACAAAGTCTCAAAACTGGCTAGGCGCCTGTGGCTCAACGGGCTAAGGCGCCAGCCATGTACACCTGAGCTGGCGGGTTCAAATCCAGCCCAGGGCCCACCAAACAACAATGAAGGCTGCAACCAAAAAATGGCCGGGCATTGTGGCGGGTGCCTGTAGTCCCAGCTACTTGGGAGGTGGAGGCAAGATACTCGCTTGAGCCCGGGAATTGGAGGTTGCTGTGAGCTGTGATGCTACAGTACTCTATCCAGGGTGATGGCTTGAGGCTCTGTCTCAAAAAAAAAAAAAACAACAACAACAAAGTCTTAAAACTGCAGATGCTGGAGTGGATGTGGAGAAAAATAAACACTTTTACACTCCTGGCGGGACTGCAAACTAACAACCTTTTTGGAAGGAAGTATGGAGAATCCTCAAAGAACTCAAATTAGACCTCCCAGTTGATCCTGCCATCCCATTACTAGGCATCTAGAAGAAAAAAGATCCTTTTATCATAAGGACATTTGCACTAGACTGTTTATCACAGCTCAATTTACAATCGCCAAAATGTGGAAATAGCCTAACTGCCCACCAACCCAAGAATGGATTAACAAGCCATGGTATATGTCTATCATGGAATACTCTTCAGCCATTTAAAAAGATAGAGACTTTACATCTTTTGTATTAACCTGCATGGAGGTGGAAGACATTCTTCTTAGTAAAGCACACAAGAATGGAGAAGCAAGAATCCAATGTACTCTTTTCTAATATGAAGGTAGCAGATGAGCTAATACAATGGGTGGGGGGGTCGGAGAATGAGCAAGTGGGCAGAGGGAAGGATGGAGGGGGATGAGTGGATCAGCAGGACACAATTATAAGAATGACTTTATCAAACAAATGCAATCAGTGTAACCTGATTCTTTGTACCCTCAATGAATCCCAAACAATAAAAAAAAGAAAGAAAAACAATCATTTTAATATAAGACCAGAACAAAAAACCCATTTGGGGACTCAGAAAAGCTGATTCCCATACCCACAGACCTACATAGGTACTCAGTCAAAAAAATTTTCTTTTCTTTTTTTTTTCCTTGATGGATTGAAGGTGTCTTAACAGGGCCCAAGGGCATCTAAGTGGAAAGCAAGATGTATGGGAATAGGGAAGATGATAAAACACAACCAGGGGAAGGGCACGTAATTGACAGGGTATCATCAGGAAGGGGCATGCTGGGCCTTGAGCAGGGACCAAGACACCCTCCAACAGAGAGAATAGCAGCTTCCCTGCTAAGACACATAGCCTGTGCCAGGTATGTGGGGCCTTGCTTAGTTGAAAAACGGAAATATCCTTTTTTCACTGATCAAAGTAAATGGCTGGACTTCCTGTTAAGGTAGTGAACGAACACACGTCTGATTTCATTCCCTCCCCAAGCCTCAGGAAAACTATAGCAAAGGGATTGTTTACAAAGGGAAAACTCACAAGGACAAGGCAAAATGAGCAATGAGAATGTAGCAATCAAGTTTTGGAGGCTGCAAAGTGGGTGGGCAAAGAATAAAGAACTTGACAGACTCAAAAAACCTAAGTCACTGCTTGTAGTAAGGAAAGCCAAAAGTCAACCTGATATACACCACCAAATCTTCAGAGTTGGCTGCACCAAGTATTTCTAGAAGTGGAGGTGAGGAAAAGTCACGAAAATAGGAAGAGGAAGGAAGCTGTTCAAGAAGCAGTAGTTTCTGGAACCCTTCCCCTTTGGGCACCTTGATGCATCCATCCCTAATTTGGGCAAAAGACTGCACTCTTATTGTTGGTAGAGGGTGAACCAAAGGTTCCAGGCGCCAATGGGAACCTTTGGTGAAGTAAACCCTTCACCCTGACAGTGCCCAAACAAGGGCAGTTTGATTGAGACTCCAGCCCCTGCCCTGCTTCAACCCAAACAGCTCTGCTATGGATTGTTTTTAAAACTGGGGTTCCTTGTAAAACTTTGTTTAAAAGATAGTTCTCCTGTTTAAAAAACTTTTATTTTAAAAAGGCTGCAAATCACGGATCAAATCCAGGTCCTCTTTTTGGAGAGATAAGACCTAAGCTTGTTATGAGTCGGGCTCCTGCCCAGAGCTAACAATGGCTGTGCAGCAGCCCCGGCAGATATCTGTGCTGTCAGACAGCCAAGCAGAGGTCCCTGGGGCCCAGGCTGTGAGTGCTCTCTCCCTGAAGACCAGTGACCCTCCTGCCACCTTCTCCTGTCTGTTGACGCTCTAGGGCAGTCCCTCCAGTCCTAGGGCCTGACAGCTCTGCTGCTATGCCCCTTTGCCACAGAGTTCCCCACACCCCACACAAAACCTGGGCCTGGCTGGTGCTTGAATGCGAGAAAATGGATGTATTTTCCCATACATATCTCCTGTGCTCTGTGAAGGTCACTCAGAAATGTTCTCCTTTCTAATTTGTTTGCGTCCCCAGCTCTCGGTCTATAGCTCCACTGGACTCGTGCCCTGGGTATGTGGATTCCCCTTCTCCATCCCACCCTGCTGATCTCCTTTCTTCTCACCCGATTTCCTGGCAACTCTCTTGGACAACCTCCTGGAAGCAGTTGTGACACCGCTCCTTGCCTTTCCTTGAGGAATAACGCAAACTCAGCAACCATTATCTAGACAAGTTGGTCCCAGAACTCTGCAGAGGATACCATCTCTCTGATCCATCCAGAATCTTCCACATTTAAGTCTAAGAGGCTCAGACTTCAGAACACAAGTGCTACAATAAAGGCTTCACATGGCGTACGAAGATCTGTTCCCATTACAGAGATACACAATACTCATACATCCCCCCTGGTTCCTCTCCTAGGATGACTTGTGAGCTCCCCAGTAGCCTACTGAGGCTGGAGTAATTGACCATGCTGCCATCCAGCTCCGTCCTTCCCCTGCAGGCTTTGAGTAGAGAGACAGCAATCTTGTTGGTAAAATAAGGTATGTTTGGCAAACCTCCCCCCACCAAGCTCCAGACTATCCAAACTAACTGAGAGACAGGAGTGCCTGGTGACAAGGCAGATACTCAGCTTGCTGTCCATCTGAATCACTTTCTGCCTCAGTTTAGCAGTAAAATGTTTCTATCTTCTGCCTTGCTTCTGCCTTCTGGAAAAGAAAAACCAACTTATCTACTGTTTAAGTCGGGCTATAACTAGATTGTGAGCTCCTTGAGGGCTCCTTTGTGTGTTTCTTCATGGCTATAGACACAGTACCTAACTAAGATAGAGCCTAGCACAAAGTAGGTCCTTGATAAATATCGATTGAATGAATAGACCAATCTTTCTGTTGTGGTTTAAACATGTGTGTCAGCCAGGTGCGATAGCTCATGCCTGTAATCCCAGCACTCTGGGACACCAAGGCAGGTGGATTGCTTGAGCTTGAGACCAGCCTGAGCAAGAGTGAGACCACATCTCTGCTAAAAATAGAAAAAAAAAAAAAACACTAGCTGGGCTTTGTGGTGGGTGCCTGTAGTTCCAGCTACAGGCTGAGGCAAGAGGATCGCTTGAGCCCAGGAGTTTGAAGTTGCTGTGAGCTATGATGCCATGACACTTGACCCAGGGCAACTGAATGAGACTCTAAATACATAAACAAATAAAGTGTCCCTCCAAATTTCATATGTTAAATCCTAATCCCCACTAATCCTCAATGTGACAGTAGTAAGAGGTGGAGCCTTTAGAAGGTGATTGAGTCACACTCATTCTACTCTCACCTGATTTCCTGGCAACTCTCTTGGATAGATAGCCCCCTGGAAGAGGTTAGTGAATGGGGTTAGTGTCCTTGTAAGAGGTTGAAGGAGCATCCTAGTCCCTTTTTGCCCTTCTTGCCATGTGCAGACACCACAAAAAGGCACAAGCCTTCTCCAGATACCGAATCCACTGGCACCCTGACCTTGAACTTCCCAGCCTCCCAAACTGTGAGAAATAAATTTCTATTGTTTATAAATAACCCTTTGGGGAGTATTCTGTTATAGCAGCAGGAACAGAATAAGACACTTTCTCATTCTCTCTTCTCCCGAAAGCCTTCCCCTTACAAGTCCTGGTCCTCTCTCAGAGTGAAACCTAAGTCATTGAACAGGACACGTAAAGGACAGAATCCCGCAATCTAAGTGGAGCAAAGGAGAGGCGAGAGCTCTCCCCGGGATTCCTCCAGGCTCTGTGATTAATGGCTCTACCCAAGCAGCTCCCTTTAAGTCCCAGGACCATTTGCTAAGGGTGAAGGACAATATGGTAATTTAAAAATGAAATAAAATGACCAGAATCTTCAAGGGAGTTCCAGAGGGAGCTGAGGCAAGAGAATCCAAGCCTACCTCATAAATCATCCTCCACCTCGAAGTATGTGGCCTCCGAACTGGAATCTGGGCTAGTCCCCACAGATCCCTGCTTCACGAAGCAGCTAAGCATTATGGGAGTAAGCTCCCAACATGCCAGGTGGGGCAGAGGGAGTGGAGGGCCTGCAGAGGTAGGGCCCGCCTGGCCTCTGTGAGAACCAAGAGGTAACAGTCTCTGTTACTGGGGAAGAACACCGGCTCTCCCTGGCCGCCTTCGCCCAGGCCTCATCACTCGAGCCAGCTTGCCGGGCCGCAGTTCTCGGCCTCACCTCTGTCGGAGAGCCCTGGGAGAGTTCCTCACGGGTCCTCATCAAGTTGAGGGATGCATGGGATGGCCTACAACATCCCTGGGGCAAAGAGTTGGTGACACACAGTGGTGACAGTCCACAGGGCATGCCCTGCAACTGTCACCACCTCACCTTGCCATGTGCCCAGAAAGTTGTCTTGCTTTTCCTTTCTTTGTTTTGTTTACAATTTTTAAGAAAATAAAATAGTTTCATTCTGTCAAATTCCTGGGGCTTTCTCTTGCAGTAACAACATCACCAGCAGAAAGCTAGTCCGATGAGGACCAGTGACAGTATTTCTTACATCCAAATGATCCAGATCCCTAGGTGGTTAGCAGGGAGGGAAGTGAGGTGGGGGTGGGGAAGTGGGAGGAGGAGATGGGGGAAGCAGCCATGGGCACAGTGCAGAGGGAGAGAAAACCAGCCCGCTCCACCTTTCCCAGGAATGTGCACTGTTTCACAAGTGGCAAGAGAAGCCTGCGCTCCTTTGTGTCTTCTGGGTACAGCCAGTAGGTCACCTCCCCTCACCTGTTCTAAGGTTCCAGACTTTTCTATCTTGGGAATATGGATGACCGTGCAAAGAGCCTCGCCTTAAACTGGGACCAGCTGACACCAACATCATCAGTTAGCACTTACGCAGAGATGTGTGACCAGTCAGCAGCTGAGGACAGGGGACAGCAAGGACATCAGGAGAAGAAATGCCTGCAGGTGAGGGGTGTGAAGGATCACCAGGGAAGCTGCCCTTTTCAGAGGCTTAGCGGCAGCTCGTGCAGCCTCGGGTGGATGCCATGGTTTCCCTCCATCCATTCTCTGCACACATCTATTGGTGTCTGTTGCATGCCGGGCACTTTGCCAGGCACTGGAAAGACAGAGATGAAAGGATCTGTCCCTGCCCTCAGAGAGCCCACAGTCAAGAAGGGAGGGGCAGCACGTGTAAACTGCTAACTAAAGGCAAGAAAACTCAAAGTCAGCCCAAAGGCTGGGAGAGCACAGAAGAAAGAAATGATCCATTTTTAATGAAGATGCAAAGAACGTCACTGCGGAGGTGACATAGGAGCTGAAACTCCAGGGAGAAAGGTCTGCAGCACCTCATGGTCGAGGACAGAGTAGCAACAGGACGTTCAGAACGGTACCTTGGATTCCCGGAGCTACTGTAACAAACCGCCTCCAACTGGGTGGCGTCAACAACAGAAACTTCTCACATTTCGGGATGCCAGAAATCCAGAATCATGACGTCAGCGGCGTTGATGCCTGCTGGAGGCACTGAGGGAAAATGTTCCCGTACCTCTCCTCGCTTCTGGTGGCTGCTGGCACTCCTCGATGCTCCTTGGCATGTGGACTCATCATCACTCCAACAGCCGCCTCCATCTTCCCGTCACCTTCCCTGTGTGTCTCGCCGTGTCCTCTCCTCTTCTGAAAAAGATGTCTCTTCCCATCAGGTCCACCCTGAATCCAGGATGATTTCATGTGGAGGTCCCTAACTGATCCCTAACCAACCTACCCCTGCGAGACCCTATCTCCACATAAGGTCACGTTCTGAGGTTTGGGGTATGAGGTTTGGAGGGACACATTTAACCTACTACAAGTGACAAATAAATATAAAAGAAATGGTTCAGCTTCTGACACTGGCATGTTGCATTCGAATACGCAAATATTTGCTTCCCCCCATGTAGGGGATATAGATAAGTTTCTGGGCCCCGGCAGCACACCTGGCAGGTCCTGGGGAGTGGCGATGATTCAGACCCCACATCCCAATGCCCGTCTTTTGAAAGCTGACTTATGGATACCACCCTCAGGTGAAGAAAAGGTCAAGACCAGCAGCTCCAGGCAAACCAGCAAATTAGCATTCCTCCTAACCTCCTCGGCTTTCTGTTCATTCAAAGTTCAAACTCCAATTTCCACATTTCTCCGAGTTTGCTAAGAAAACAAGCCACGAGCTCCCCAGTCCCTCCCTCCCTTCTCTCTTACAACTGGGTACAGCGCGTTCTGAACAGAGAGGAGGCTTCAGTGAGGTATGAAATGAAACAAATCCGCAGGCAAACAGCAAGGAAAGCTGGTGTATTTTTAATATGCAGGCACCATTTCGGGGATTGTGGAGAAAGTTTTGCCTCTTCGTATTGAAAAACCAATGTGCTGGAAAGGGAGACGAGGTGGGGGAGGAAGCAGCCACTCTCGCCCTTCAGCAGCCACTTATTAAAGAAGCAATTGATTAAAGGGAAAGTGTGGAGAACCAACTGTTCACACTTGCCAAATATTTCTAAAGGTTTAAAAATCACTCAAGGTAGTGGATTTTTTTTTCCCCAGAAAGTGTCTACAAAATCTGTCACCCTGACACCCAGTGTTCAAACAGGGCAGTGTCTTGAAAAATGACTTTGTTCTCTGGATCACCCACAGCACTGGCCTGACACTGCTTCTATTTTCTGCATCAGTGTGAAAGCTGCTGCAAAAACAGCTACACAAGGGCTCAACACAACAGATGCCAGGCACCAGGAAAAGTGTCCTTCACGCCCTCAGGCTGCCAGCTTCGGGCTACCTCCCTCTGTCCCCCCACTCTTCCCCCACGACTAGAAACAGTCCAAGGGCCCATCTCCTCTTAACTGGAACAATGTGAGCTAAATTGCCTCCTCCACAGAGGCCAAAGGGGAATGACAGAGCCTCAGAAGGCCAGATCTAGGAGCACCTTTAATGACCATCCAATCCAAACCCTTCCTTCTACAGATGAGGAAATGGGGAAACAGAAAAGGGGGTGACTTCAACAATGACTTCTGCACATCTACCATTTGCTTTGGCTGTTCAGCAACTCATCTCCTTTTATAGGGGCAACTCCCCACCTTAGGAGGCTTTATGGGGAGCCATCTCCCATAGTAGAAGCCAAAAAATGCCAGATGAGCATTTCCCATGCTTCTTTTGTACCCAGGGCATAGGGTCTTGACCTGCCAAACAGACACTCCCGGGCCACGTTGTAACTGGGAGATGGTAACTCAGTGAAGGGGGATAGATGAAGATTTTATCTCCAGGGTTATAGTGTTGGATGTTGTCCTTGGCAGTAAAAAAATCCTGATTCAGTGAACTACCTAATAGTGTTTTAATCAATCTTTTATTTTTCTCCACAGTTTCTTCGCGTTGCTTGCAAATAAAAATCTTACTGATGCCAAAAATGGTACCAAGATTTGGGCAGAAACAGAACCCTCCAGAAACTGGCAAGAGTCTGGGATGGTTTTTTTGGCATGGTTACAACTGAATGCAGTGAAAATTCGTCTACAAGTACAATAAAAGATGTGATTCTTCCAAAGCCTGATAAACAGTGGCAAACCGTTAAGATTTTACCTGCAGTCACCAAGAATGAAATACCTATTAAATTTAAGGTTTGGGGTATGAAGCAATTGATACTATAGACTAATATAAAAGGCATGAGAAATACAAGAGATTATAGGATAAAATGCTTACTTCTAATAGTGCTGGGTGGATTTTTGAAAATAAAAAATCAAAATCAAATTCTTACATTCTCAACTTGGAACACAAAATAAAAACTAATGATTTTCTTCCTGTACTAGAAAAATCTCTTTTTTTCTTATAGCCACAATGCTGAAATAAACAAAAATCAAACACAAAGTTAGATCCTGCAGGTTGCTGAACCATAAGATTAGTTTAACATGCTTAGTTAAAAATTAGAGCATTGAAAAGAAGTAGACTTAAGAGCTGGAACAGAAATATGGGAAGATGCAGATGACTCAGAGAGCTCTGAATTTCTAAACTTCATTGACTGCCATTTCCCTTGTCAGCCAAATCAGCCTCTCCTTCCCTTGTCATGCCTCTATTCCCACCTTGCTTCAAAATCCCACAACAGTATAACCTTACAAGGAGAAGCCCTTTCTCTTCATGTTCCACCCTTCTACCCTCATTGTCTCAGTATCTACAGCTTAAGTTAGATCTCAATACGTTCCTAGACAGAGTAGGGTAGGGAGTGAAGCCCATATCCAATATCTGAAGGGAAGAGCTTATAGACAAAAGTATATGACTTTGATAATTTCAGGTCAAGCTGAGTTTATTGATGTGGTGGCATCTGCCAGTGATTCTGCATTTCATGCAATAGCTTAAGCATCCAGGAGTCATGTTAATTGTTTTCCGAGTGGGGTGACAGAAAGCAGGACTCATGAGTGCTTTGCACTAAATGCAGCTGAGATGCCAGATAGTACAAGGCATAATTTAGAGGAAGTAAATTCAAAGACCTAGGGAGACAGGAATGTTGGAGGAGATTTATCATAAGTGCTTACCCATCTCCTAACTATGTCTTCCAAGAGGACAAAAAAACCACTACCTTCATCACGGCCATGGTAAATACATTAATGAGGGAGTGCCAACATCTTTATAAAAAGCTGGAGTGACTATTCTCAGTGAGCCATGGATGCTGGTAGAGGGAAGCCATAGTTGGAAATGAGATGCATAATTTCAACTGGATTGGGAAATATTACACAGCAGCACAGGCCTGGGCAGGGCTCTGGCTACCAGACGCACACTGAGCATGGCCATCACAGCAGGCATCCTACCAGCCTGGTGATCAGAGCAGTCTGACCCCATGATGGTTAATTTTAGGTGTCAATTTGGCTGAATTAAGGAAGATCTAGAAACCTGGTAAAGTATTATTTAGGGGTGTGTCTTGAGAATATTCAAGAGATTAGGGTATGAGTCTGAGTGGACGAGGTGGGGAAGATTCTCCTTCAACGTAGGCAGGCACCATCCAATCTGCTGAGGCCCCAAGGAGTACAGAATAGAGGAAAGGCAAATATGGCAATCCATCTGTCGAAGCTGGGATACAGTCGTTCTCTCCTGTCCTTGGACAACTACAGGCTCCCTGGACTTTGGACTCTGGGACTTTCACCAGCAGGCCCCTGTGTTCTCATACCTTGCCTTGGGACTGAGAGCTACACACTGGCTTCCCTGGTTCTGAGGCCTTGGGACTTAGACTGAGCCACACTGCCCGTGTCCCAGGGTCTCTGGCTTCTGGTGGTCTATCATGGAAATTCTCAGCCTCCATAATTGTATGAGCCAATTTTCCTAATAAATACCCTCTCATATATCTACACAGAAATAAATATATAGAGAGATCTATCCTATTGGTTCTGTCTTTCTGGAGAACCCTAACCAATATAGACCCATAGGGATATTGGGGATGGCAGCTCATGGGTCTCAAAAGACACAGAGATGGACAGCATAGTAAGGATTTTCCTTTGACAGGCCTTGTGCTTAGCAGCCAGACTGTGTCATCATGATTGAGAGTTGTACTCTATAGTAGACCTTGTCCACTTTACCATCCAACTACTTACTGATCTCCCTTCTTCCTTTCTAACAGAAATCCAATTGAGATTTCTGAAGGAGGACTTCTTCCTTCAAAACACAGACTGTGAGCAGTTCTTGCAACCAGGGCTGCAGCCAACTTGCTCCCACAGAGGGAAGTAAACCAAGACATTGAGAAGGGAGCAGCAAAGAACGTGAAGAGCCCACATTCTCAACGGTATTTTTTTTTGAGCTATTGAATTAACTAGCCCTTGTACTTCCCAACCTTCAGGCTTTTCATTATTTAATATACATTTTCTTTATTTTTAAAGCTAGCTGAGTAGAGATTTTCTGTTAGTGAAACTTAAAATGTCCTGCTCTAACATGCCTCCTCACTCCATCCCCATATCTGAGTCAGTTCAGACTCAGTTCTGCATGTAGGAAGGGGAAGTTGAGTATCCTTGTGTAAGAACCCTTCGATTACATGAAAACTATGCCTTTAATCTTTCTCTAAGAAGTCCCCGAAGAGCCCTGCAGCCTTCTACCAGAGTATCTGCGTCCTAGGGAAAAGGAAATACCCAGAGTCCTTCAGATGGATTAGTAAACACTGGCTCTAAAATAATAGCAAAATCTGAAGACCTAGAACACTGCTATGGGTCTACATAGTGTCAGAATGGGTACTTATGGGAAATAAGCAATAAATAGAGTTTTACTTAAGTCTTCCTTTTCCTTAAGTCTGGTAGGCCCAGTTGTACCTTAAGCCAATCAATGGGTGAGGACTACTGGTAAAGAATGTCAGGCAACTCTCTGCAGAATAAAAAACAACTTTCTGCACCTTGCATCTCTTGTAATGATGAAAAATGTCATGACATTTTGAGGGTCTCTTTGGATTTTAGAGTAATCTATACCACATTTGGGCTATTGCTCCAATCCATTTTCTAGGAGACCAAGAAGACTAGAAATTTTGGGCAAAGTTCAGAGTTAGAGAGGACTCTGACCAGTTCAAGCTTTAATGTAAGCATCTCTTCACTTGGACCTTGTGATTTATAAGATCTGATGGCATTTGAAGTATAGGATGATACCTGGCATTTGAAGCATGATTGGATAGGAGAATCATAGAACAGACCCTTGAAGTTTTAGAGAAATCCAGGTCCTCTTTAAGACATAGCTCTTAGAATGTTCTCAACACAAAGAAATGATTAATGTTTGAGGTGATGGATGTGCTGATTATACTGATTTGATCATTACATTGCACACATGTGTCAGTGTATCACACTGCACCCCATATATGCATAATTATTATGTGTCAATTTAAAAAGTAATAATAATTTTAAAAGGAATAGGTCTTAGCTTGCTACTAGGCACTGGCTGAGAGTGAATGAATGACTGTTAGACACCAAGTAATTATGCAACCTGAGCCACCCATCCCAAACAAGTGTTAACCTGATTCACCTGCCTTATAAAATCAGAACTGCCCAGCCATTCCTTGTTATGTATGGAAGTGATACAAACTGGAACAGGCTCAAGAAAACCCTAATGGTACAAACAAAGATTAGGAACAATGCCTATTCTTAATGTGTTGCTTAATGCTCACTTGACTCACTTCCATGGCTGCATTCTTTGAACCATCAGTAATGCTGTTTCCTATGTAGGCAGAAAGCATAAAATGCATTCTTTGAACCATCAGTAATGCTGTTTCCTATGTAGGCAGAAAGCATGAATCCACAAACCAAAGGGTTGGAAGTAGGATGATGCTTCTCACTATTACACTCAATGATGTGTTAGTAAAGTTTTTGCTTCCAATCCTTATGACTTTGGGCATTGCACACTTAGAAATTTTAGCATAAAACAAACAATGCTTCTCATAGGAAAGAACAGCCGGTTCACTGAATTGGAAGCTGAGACTCCAACCTACCCCTTTATGAATTCTATTCCCACTGAATGAACATGCAAAAATAAATAAGTAAATGAGATTACTGGAGTAATTCATCTAGATCACGAAGGGGAAATAGGATTGCTGTATCACACAGGGGTGCAAAAGAGAATGAATTAAACAGAAGGTATCCCCCAGTGTCTATAACGACTTACGTACTTCTGTTTCCAGTGGTAACAAGTTGATAGAAGACCCACTGCAATGCCACACAGACAAAACTACTAAGAATCAAATCCATCAGACAGGAAGTTTTGCATCATCCACCAATTACAAAAACCTGACCTGACTGAGTCATGAATGAAAATAAAGGAAAGATGGACAAGTTAACGGAGAAGGAAATTTTAAATACCAACTATATCAAAAAATATCTATATTACAACTATGGTGAAAACCAGGACAGGAGAACATGTTTTATCTTCCATGTTGTATTATGTACATATTATGTTTTTCAAAAAAAGTTACTCTCTGTTCTTTTCCCTTTCCCTCACTTTTTCGTACAGGGCATGTTGATCATGATAAGGCTCATGGTTTGTTCTATAAATTACAGAATATTAAGGGAAATTCACACCAGCTATAGAAGAGAAATGCATATCAACCATAGACCCTAAACTTGAAGCTGGATGCAATATCTAATGAGAATCTGGGGAGAAGATAAACTGGATTTTGGTTAACCCAAAATTTCTAAAGCATTTTCTTTTAGAAACATGAATAGGGAAAGAAGGGCCTCCATTGATGTTGGTCTGGAAAAGTGGTAGATAGAGGACACTGGTCATTCCTTTTGGCCCACTTTCTGCATTTGGAAAAATTTCCCATCTTGCAAGTCTGGTTCCCATTATAACTGCTTGAAATGACATGTATTTACTTTCCTAGGTTCCCTTGTAGGGAGGATGCTGACACTAGAGTTGTCTAGTCAGAAGCAATACCCTGGATTCCTTGAATCAGAGCTAGCGATGCGAACAAGAATGATAGGAGCTTCTCTCTCTGGCAGCACAACTGAACACAATTGGCCTCTCCTGGCACAGCCACAAAGGAACGCTGATGATGGCAAATTTAGAAACATGTTTCTGGCTGAGTAGCTGTAATCATGGTCTGTCAGTCTTCCAGGTGGTTCAATATCCTTTAGATAAATTACTATATAGATCAAATAAGCAAAAGCTGATTTCATTTTGCTTACATCAAGAATGGTGATTGATACACAAGATCACAGAGTAAGTCAATGACTGGACTTCCATGAATCAACTATTTCTACATAACACACCACCCCAAAACTAGTAACTTTAAAATAATAACCAGACCATAACCTGGAGAATCTTCTTAAAACAGCCACTACGGTCTTTTGTAACCGAGATCTGGAGAGAAAGGGGGAAAAAGAGAGAAAGGAACAGAAAAGAATGACAGCTCTAGTAATGGCACTCTGACAAACGAGCAACCTTCGGGGCAGAGGGACACCAGAGGAGTGAAAAGCAAGTGCTTCCAATGTGGTCAGACTGGTCACTCCAGAGAAGACTGCCCCCAGCAACACTACTGGCTGGGCAAGCCACCTGTCCCCAGTCCAGAATGCAAGGGTGACCACTGGAGGTTGGCCTGTCCCTGAAGGCGAAGGCCTCCTGGGACAGTGACCCCATCGGAGCCCAAACTGGACTGAGAGTGCCCGGGGCAAATTCTCATGGATCCAGCTTCTGTCACCACCCCTCGAGAGCCCCAGGTTTGCCTTATAGTGGAGCGCCAGGAGAGAAAATTTCTTTTGGACACTGGAGCAATTTTTTCTGTACTTCTCTCTAATCCTGGTCTTTTATCTCCCAAATCCATAACTATACAGGGGGTGTCTGGACAGCCGGTT
>CAUYRH010120855.1:0-25479 GCA_963574655.1 Perodicticus potto | reverse complement strand
CTAATACGTTTGAGTTCTCTGTGGATTCTGGTTATTAAACCTTTGTCGGAGGAATTACCTGCAAATATTTTCTCCCAATCTGAGGGCTGTCTGCCTGCTACAGTTACGGTGTTCTTAGCAGTGCAGAAGCTTTTTAGTTTGTATCTTACAAGGGTACAAGTGAAAATTACTAAATGTAGAATATAAATGTCTTCATATAGTGATTAAAAGGCCATGAAGGCTATGTTAAATAGTTCAATGAAAATATTTCAGATTATATATGAAGTCAGCACATTGTGCCCATGATTGTACCAATGTACACAATTATGATTTAATAAAAATTAAAAAAAAAAAAAGAGGCCCAAGGCACATCTGCCTTTGAGAAGAGAGTTCAGGGTTCAGGTTTCAACAGGGCTTCCCTGGACCAGGCAGGGCTCCGGAGGTTCAGAGAGGCGCCTCTAAAGAACACACCAAAAATAATGCACGTGGCCACCTGCCAGACCAGGTAAGTGCAGGGAAACACAGGCCAATTCATCCTCACCTCCACAGGCAGAAAATCAGCCTCAAATTTAGCCTCGTGTAGTCTAAAGAACAACTCAGGTTTCAAAATTAGGAAAAAATGCACCTCTCCACCCCAAACACCACTTTATGAAAGTAAGAAGCCGCGTGGTGACTGCATTATTTTCCATCCTATTTTCAGAAAAGCCCTTCTTCAAAGCTAGTTTCAAAAGTGGGGATTGTTAAGAGGACTAAGAATACAAAGGGGGCCTTTGTTGCCCAGAGCACTGTTTATACCCAGATATCATGAAGCTTTGCATTCAAAACCCAGTGGCAATGGAGTTCCACAGCAGAATGGGTGCAGTGAATGCAGCCACCATGGATGTTGGCAGATTATTACACAAAGGGCAGCTATCCCACAGCGAGGGCTGGCAGCGTGACAGGGACCAACAAACAAATAAACTGAAAGGCGTAATGAGCCCAATTTCCACCATCGCACCTCCCCACCCAGCACACACTGGGGAAAACAGCCTAGCAAAACAACCTGCACCCCCCATGCTCTTGACTTTGCCATCTGAGAAGGAAAAGTCTCAACAGAGAGACCTCAAAAATACAAAAAAAAAAAAAAAAAAAAAAGTCCTCCGCAGAGAATGAGCATCTTAGGAAAGAGCAGAGGGGTGGCCTCACGGACCGTCCAGGACAGCACAGAGTTCCAGGACGTGGCGGACAGGTGGGTGTCGTCAACACATACGGAGTGTACACAACACCGAAGCATTCCTCAGGCCCAGCTCACATCGAAATAAAACAGTAAAACAGCCACACTAATTCATTCTCCCACAAACGGAGAATTTTCAGAGAGATTTCAGGGGAAGCTGATTCTTGGATTTGACTGACAACTTGAAAGCCAGAATACGGGTGTCTTGTTTAGATGCTCACTGATCTAAATATTAGTTATACTATGTATAAAGCATTTTCAATAATTTATATCATGCATTTTATGCAAGGTAATTAAGTGCATATAGTATATTTCTTATGTAGTCTGTATGAAGAATGTATATAATCTTTGTCTTTTACTCAACACAACATTTTCCATCCATATATAATAATTATATTATAAAAAATATTAGAATTAATTGTTGACATATTAATAATAAGAAAACCAAAGATATCATTCATACACATACATATATACGTATGAATGATATCTTTATCATGATATGTATATATATATATATGTATATATATATATGCATGAATGATATCTTTGGTTTTCTCATAATTAATATATCAACAGTAAATTCTAATTATTTCTTTAATAAGATCACCATTTCAAACATTTAGGTGTCAATACTTCTTAATTAAAAACTCCCATCGTATTTTCAGAAAAGGAATTAAAAACTTCCTTTCACCTTCAATTGCAAAGATATACCAGGGAGCAACACCCAGTCACACAGGGATTTAAAGGAAACAGTTAAAGGGAAAGAAGAAATGTTTCTCCACCATGGAGGAATTAGATGCAGCTCTTTCCCTACACACCGAGTCTTTCTGATCTGTCTTTCACGCGTTGTCCTACAGATTATGTAAACTGTGAGCTTCCTGATAGATATTTGAACATTGAGTCCTATTTCCTCAAACCATCAGCCAGTCTTTGCCCTGACAGCTACGACTGTCAAATCTCTTCCTTTTTGTTCTGGCTAAATTGCTTAAGTAAAAAAGAAACTGACATTACACTCTTAAAAAATGAGGCTTTTGACATTTCAGGATGTTAATAGATGGATAAACTGTACAGCAGGCACACCAGTCCTGAAAGAGAATGTGACCCCAGTCGCCGTGCACGGCGCTCATGCATTTATAATTGTGCCAGCAAATGAGTGAGAAAGATGAAGTCGAATCATTTTTCAAGATACATGCTGTGATTTCTCATTACAGGGATAATCTTAAACAGTAATGATATTTCTTTAGAAACTGAACAATTTTAAGACTAAAATAGAATGCAAAGGCATTTTTACCTTAAACCCTGCTTCTGTAGGTATCCCCTGTGGATGGGAGAAAAGCCCATTTTCCTATCCTCAGATGCAAATTCTCAGTAAGATATGAGGCTCTTTAAATGCCTCTTCTTCAAACAAAAAATAGATAACTAGTTATGAACCCAACATTTTCCTGTATTTCTGTTTAGTGTTGTTTTGGTTTTGAGACAGAGTCTCACTATGTCACCCTCATTAGAGTGCTGTGACGTCACAGCTCACAGCAACCTCAAACTCTTGGGCTTCAGCGATTCTCTTGCCTCAGCCTCCCAAGTAGCTGAGACTACAGCACCTGCCAACACCCAGCTATTTTTGTTGTTGTTATTATTGTTACTGTTGTTTAGCAGGCCCGAGTGGGGTTCGAACCCACCAGCCCTGGTGTATGTGGCTAGCGCCATAACCAGCAAGCAAAGGGCACCAAGCCATTCTGCTAGTCTTTAATAAACCACTTCTACTATTTTAAGCCAACCTTTTCCAGGAAAAAACAGAAATCATTTTATAATTTTTGTTCATGAAAACAGTTTTTGTTTATAAATGTGTTTTTAAAGGGGAAAGTGAAGCATTCAATCCATACAGCTTATAATAATCATCCTCTTGTTTAATAAGGAAGTGAATATTCCATCTACTATATGAAGTTGGGAAATTGTATTCAACGTCACAGTGGGATGTCACTGAAGTCTCCAGTTGACTAGTTAGGGTGACAGGTCTCTAAGTTCAACCTGATGAATAGAAAAACCCTAGGACAACTGTCTCTCATAAATAAGTTAACTGAAAATTTGAAAAAGACATACTTTATAGTGTTAAGAGTCTTTTTTTTTTTAATCGTTAGGTATTCACTGAGGGTACAAGGAACCAGGTTACAGTGAGTGCATTCCTTAGGTAAAGTCCCTCTTATAATTGTGTCCTGCCCCTAAAAGGTGTGTCACACACGGGAGATCACCCCACCCCCGCCCTCATTCCCTCTCTCTACTCTTCCCTCCCCCACCCCCTCCCTCCTTCCCTCTCTCTGCTCTTCCCTCCCCCACCCCTCCCCCTTCCCTCTGCTTTCCCCTTCCCCCACCCCCACAGAGAGAGTCTTAAAAATATGTAATGCATAGCATCTTTTTCACATTTGTTGTTCCTAACCCCCTGAAAGAATTAACGTAGTAGAACTCAACTGGAGAATTTACCTGCAGAAGTTTTCTCAAAATCCTAAAATATAGCTGGGCAAGTAAGGAAAATAAATACCTTACTTTGAAGGAACATTTTGCAGACCTGTGACAAGTGGTCGTGGTTTGTGTCAGGAAAGGACGATTGCCCCAGACGGTGTTCAGCAACGTGCTTCTTGATAGGGACACCTTCTGTTCTTTCCTTGAAAGCATGAGGTATCTAATCTCAAATTTAAAATTCTTCCTCTCCTTTTCATTTAATACCAAACATACCCTTTTCAAACTTTGCGACAAGTAACTAATTTCTCTCTGCCACACAGAATTTTTCTGATTTTCGTTTCCAGTTAACACCGATGGAGGGGGTCAATTTACAAAAAGTCTCTAAGACCGGACTTCACTTCTCAAACAATGCCCTGTAACATTGATTCCAGTCCTTGTATGAATAGAAATTAATTATAGTTCTGTAAACTATGAAAAGTCCTCTTAAAAAGCTTTTTACAAATGAAAATGTATTATAAAAGGTGTTTTGATAATGCTAAGATCAAGAAGCTCAATAAATTAAGTTTAAGTAAGAATTGGATAGCATATCCAGAATAAATACACCATCACATAAGGAACACTTCAGAATACAATTAAGGTGGCTTTAAATTCCCACATTCCTAGGATATTACACTACCAAGTGTATCTTGTGACATTTTACATGTACCATGAACAACAGAACTCTAAGTAACACAGAATCTTGTTACTTTATAATTATAAGAACCCAAAAATCCCAGAGTTCAAATCAGGTCCCCTAACCCATCATGGCTCTTTGAGGTAAAACTTCATCACATAATATAGCTAGTTTATCATGAAAATAGTTCTAACAGCAATAATAGTAATGTGCACAAAAGAGTTAAAATATAACAATTTATTCCTTTTTGTTTATTTTACAAAAGTGGTCAAATAAAAATAAAACTTTAGTAAGTACTTTCCTGTGTTGACAATTTATATTCAAATAAGGCATTTTTATCTGTGGTATGCTGGTAAGCTGGCAGGTTTTTAAGTCAAAACAGCCCTAAGCCCTTTGCCTCATTTCCCTAAAGCATAGACAATAAATTTTAACATTTCTCTGTAAAATACACTATGTACCACATGAGTCAGAAGTTCGCCCATTATGGAACACAGATTCTTTCACTATGCCAGCAACCAGTTGTTTCAGTAAATTTTTTAACCTTGACCTAATATGTGAGTTTTTTCAAGAAAAAAATCCACAAAGCTTGGGGTGACAGCTTTATTTTCATTGATGTTCAGTTCATGCACATTTTTTCAATTAAAATTCATTACACAAAAAACGCATAAAAGGTGCTATTTTTATATAAAATTATAGAACAGTTTGATTTTTCTCACTGCTTGAGCCACAGGCACCACCCAAGAATATACATTTTTATATATATTCTACCATTTTATACCTAGGGATGAGTGAAACTATTCTATACAGTTAAAGTTAGTCTTATTTAAAATGTGTGTATCTCAAATCCAAAGTTCTATAAAGCCTAATAATTGAATAAATCAAAAAAACTCAATACAGCAAACTCACCATAAACAAAGTTGAAACTTTAAGCTGGAAAACAGTTTACAATCAATGATAGAAAAAGTCTTACTACTCCAAATAGAAAGAAAAACCTCCTCAAACAGAGCCAAAAAATGATGATAGAAAATCAACTGTAAGAAAATTCAAAACAGAAGATCAGGAAAATCCGTAAAATATTTTTAATTTTACTTTTAAATAAGTTATTGAACCATAATTGATCACAAATTTTTGGCTATCATATAGATCAATGTCAGGAGATTGACAGTCCAATATAAACATCAAACATTCCCTTGGTATAAACATCAAGGGAAAAAAATCAATAATATTAGAAGGTCTCCAGGAACAATCTTTCTGATAGTCAAGTTGATGCAATATGTTAAAATTTACATATATACTTTTTAATCTTGGAATTTTTTATGAATATTTATCCTAGTTTTATATGCAGCAAGATATATACTAAGGGCTTATTTTCAGCCCTCTGTTTTCAGAAAACATAAACGAGATACCATCGTCACAGTCCTTGCTGAGGAAACAGCCTGTTACCCCTGCCCTTGAACCTAACTGATTTGAAAAGTGAGAACCTCTTGATCCATGCCAATGACTAGTTAGAGTTCTCAGTGAAAACAGAACCAACTGGAGATAAATTTATGAGGACATTTATTATGGAAACTGGCTTCCACAACTATGGAGACCAAAAATCCCACAATCTGCTATATGCAAACTAGAGAGCCAGGAAAGCTGGTGGTGGAGTTCCAGTCTAAACCCAGAGGCTGGAGGTGGTGTCCTGGCCTAAGTCAGAAGCCGGAGAACCAGGAGCTCCAATGTCTGATGACGGAAGACGGTCATCCCAACTCAAGAAGAGACAGAATTCACGCTTCCTCCACCATTTGTTTCTAGGCCCTCAACAAATTTGCAGGGTTTTTTTTTTTTTTTTTTTTTTTTTTTTGCCAGGGCTGGGTTTCAACCTGCCACCTCTGGCATATAGGGTCAGCTCCCTGCTCCTTTGAGCCACAGATGCCACCTGGCCCTCAACAAATTTGGACGATTGCCTTCCCTAATCAGAGAGGGCAGTCTTTACCCAGTCCACCAATTCTAATGCTGATCTTTTATGGAGACACTCCTACAAACACACGTGGACATTAAGTTTTATTATCAGCTATCTGGCATTGCAGTCAACATTTAAAATTTGCCATCATATTTACTAAATAATACTTCCCCCTGGAATTTGGAAATGAAAATGAATGCTTAAACCAATCTTAAATTGTAAGGATAAGTAGGAGTGGAGTGACCATTTTCCAGCAGATGCAAAGAGAGCCAGGAATCTTATAAAGAATAAAGAAGAAGTCAAAGAGAACCTAAGACCGAGAAATGTACTCAAATGACCCCAATTTTTGTCTTGATTCTAGGCCCTGAAGGAAGCCCAACTCTGCTGAGCATGTTCCCTTTCTCTGAGGTGTGTCTGTACCTTGTTAACACCCTTATTGACTCATGACTTAAATATACATACCTGTGCTAGCTGACTGCCCAAAGGACTTTAACAAACTGGTCAACATACAGAGGTGGTCAGAGTAAGGAACCAGGCCTACTGTACTGACTTATACATGTAGTGCATGTCTGGTGTATGAAAATTAGGTCTACTTAAGGAGGTGGCCAATGTAAAGACAAGAATCTCTAAATAAGACAGTTAGTACACTGCCTTCTTCATGATATTAGAACACTCCATATTCCCACCATTAGAATATTAAACAGCTGACGCCTGTGCAGTCATAAAGTGAGAACACAAAACCACATACCATGTTCATTATCTTAGAAAACAGTTGTGACACACACACAGAAGGAACTGGATGAATGGAGAACTAAATTTAACAAAATTTACCTTTGCATAAACACCAGTTGATTTTACTCTTCTGTTTGCAATTTTCTCTACCAGTGGAAATTTTTTCTTGAATATCTATCATTCTCATATACCAGGAAAAATAAAATGTTTACATTTTTAAAAATAAACCTGAATAGAAATGTTCAACAAAAAAAGAAAGAAAAGTTTCAGTGAAATATCAAAGGACTGACTTTTGATTTGAAAGAAAGGATGGTTTGATCCCAACAGAAAGAAATTACTCGACATTGCTATTAGCTTTTTCTTTTTTTTTTTTTTAATTTTTATTAAATCATAATTGTGTACATTGGTGCAATTATGGGGCACAATGTGCAGACTTCATATACAATCTGAAATATTTTCATTGAACTATTTAAGAGCAAAGAAATGATACTATACTGTCAAAGATTTTTTTTTTTTTTTTTTAGTTTTTCTTAGGCACCTAAACATCTATTTTTCTCAATAATAAAATCTGCTTTACTTTATTCCACTTTTGAAACTACATGAGGATGACTTGAAAAGTAGAGAAGTATTTTTACTTAAATCCCAAGGTGACAGGTATTAAATACATATTCTTTCATTCAGGTGGTCAGGAAGAAGGAGAAAATAAATAAATAAACACTATCTCTTCATGTCTGCTTAATTTATCTCTTTCGATGAGCAATAAATGCCTTTTGGCAAACATCCAAATTTCAGGCCACCTGACGTCCCTTTCAACCAGGTCAGTCCTAACGAAGACCATAATCCAGCCTCCCACAATGAACTTCACTCCCAAAGGGGGCCTGGTTATAGAGCAGGCCACATTATCGACTGGAGATCAATTTTCAGCCTGAAGGAGGATGGAAAACTGTACACAAATGAGGCAGGAGCAGGGGTAGGAGCAACAGGATTCAGAATTCAGTAGTTTAAATAACCAAATGAAATGAGACACCCCCCTTAGTATAAGAAGACGGCAATTTCATAACATTCCTGACATATTATTCTAGAAAATACTCCACTTTGGAAAGGAAATGACTTAAGTATGAAAGTAAAGTTCTATCTCAATTTTATATGGTCCCAGTTGAGCTATCTCAAATTAATAAAAGTTAAGTTGAATAAACATTTTTTTATAAGCCTTGTACTTTCACCTACTTTCTCTTATAATGGACGGTAGTCTTTTTCATATTCTTTTATATGCTATAGACTCATCCCCTGTAAAAATGTTTTAAGTCATATGCTGAGTTTCTGTCCTTTCCTTTCACTGCAAGAAAGATGCCCTTTAATGAGACCATGGGCACATGCCTTAGACATTTTTGCCTAAGAATACGACTAATTATTGGGAAAGCATCACTGGATCAAATTATCTCAGAAACATGTTACCCAGTTTCCACTCTCTTTACCATCCAGAAGGCACCCGACCCACAGATTAGAATTAAACATTACCAAACATAATGCTGTCTACCTTGACCTTGGCTATCTATAAGGACTAGTTTACCAGGCACAAGTTCCAGGGTCTGACTTGAGTCTTAGAGGGCAAAATGTGTCAGTTGAAAAGAAACGAGTCAACAACAAACTATCCTCCCTGAGTACCAAAATACACAATTCCTTCTCCGCACTGCCAATTTCTTCAAATAATTTTTGCCAGTCTTTATAGCATCTTACATGTCTTCGCTTTCTGTTCATGCCTCAACATTTTATAGTGCAAGTTCTAGCATTTATTTATTCATTTGTTTATTTATTTATTGATGCAAAATCTCACTCTGTTGCCCAGGCTAAAGTGCTATGATGTCATAGCTCACAGCCACCTCTAACTCTGGGCTCAGCCTTCCCAGTAGCTGGGACTTCTTACTCAGGCTGGTCTCACACTCCTGATCTCAGGCAGTCTGCCCACCTCAGCCTCCTAGAGAGCTAGGATTAGAGGCATGAGCCACCACACCCAGCCCAAGTTCTAGCTCTTTAAAACTACTAAACAAATACATGGGTTAATAGTCAAATCGCCACTTCTCACGGCACAGGCCATGGAATATTAACTATTTTGTGGTGCCATCTTTGTTTCTTCCCGGTCCATCACTTCCTCAATCTTCTTAACTATTCAAACGTGATCCACTTTAACTTTAGAATGTCAACTACACTTCCAGTCTCCTGTCTCCACAATCAGTCCGTTGAACTGACTATTCCCTCCAATTAGAAACTTCTAACTTTAATTTGGCTAGACAATACTTCTTATGGACTCGAGACACTTTGAACTCAAGTCTAAGCCAGTTTTCCTCTTTCTTAAATGAGTGAAGTCTCTCTAATGAGTATGTTATTCATCTGTTTTGGCGAGTATCTAAAATGGAAAAACAAACAAACAAAAAAAAAACAGGAGTACATTATTTAGAATGTATATGTATCCCAACCAGCAACTGAGTAAAACCCAACATGAAGCTTATACTAGAAGTGTTTCTCCAGCGTTGAATGTACATAGGTTAAAAATAGATTAAAAATACGGAAAATGAGGAAGAGGAAAGCTCTGAGAATATGTTAAACATATGGTATTATATTAGCAAATCTACTGCATTTTCTGACTTTGTGCCATAGGGTCTTCATTTCAGAATCATAGTAAGTAGTAAAATGAACTCAAAGTGAAGCTTAGAAATCTCTGCCTTGTTTGAAGGAAAACATGTAGTTTTTTGTTCATTAGACACCACTGTTTCCAACATTAAAAGGTAGAGTATTAAGTTCGAATTTATATAACAATTCACATAACCCTATATTGAATAAATATATTTAAACTGTCTGAACTGTGGACCGTAATGATTCTATTTTAGCATCTATGATAGCTGAGAAACCTCTCAAATAGTAGGGGGTACATTTTCAGCTCGGCATGAGCAGATTCAGCCCAGAAATTCCCAATAACGTCAGTAAGAGTTACAGGGTTCAATGGGAACACACACTGTGCTGAAAATTTACCTCAAACCATCTGAGCAACAGCTCCCCCCCAAGAAGGGAAATTTTTAATTTTTGCGACATAAATCTAGCTTTTAAAGGATAACTGCCCATTCTCCATCTTTAAATTATTTTTTTCTAATTCTATGTATTTTTAATTAGCATAATTAGCTAGCTGCAGATCAATAATACTGCAGAAACAATTCACAAATATAATTAAATTCTTCTAAATAAAATCTATCTAATAAAATTTATCAATTTTGGTACCTTAACTGTTATTTATAGCAATTATCAGAAATATTAGATTGCTATCGAAAGTTTTCCTTATTTCTATGTCATATAATGGTTGAAGGAAAAATAATTAAAAGAATAATTATGATTATAAATACTTTTTATATTGAAAAATATAATAAATCGTATAATAAATATAATAAATCTGACCAAGAATCTCCGTCTGTGTCTAAATATTTATGTGCTAAAATAAAGAAACTGGCTAATTTATCTTCTACCCAACACTTAGCAAATAGTGGAACTACTCAAGAAATGCTTACAGAAAGATCTTGTTCAACATATACCATTCTTTAGATTAGCAAAATAAATGTCTTTTATCACTGACAAAAATTTTTAAGTATTTGGAAATTAAGGAGAAAAGGGTACAGAAAAATTTCAACTGTGAAAAATAATTTTATTACATAGAGATTCAAAATTAAACTTATGATTAAACATAGTTTATGGAGAATCTATTTTTCGAAGGCAAATTAAAAAGTAATAAATTCTTATTTTCCCATACTATCCCTAAATGTTTAGGGGCTCATTTGAAACTTGTATTTCCGTGGCCGCCCATTGAGATGCTGACTAATGAATCTGTTTGACTCCCCACAGGTGGACTCCAGTTGGTTATAATGGTTGTGAGGTTAGCAGACTCCTCCTGTGTGATGATATATACAAACAATGTAGCCGGCAGACACTTCAAGTTCCTCCTAATATAGTAACAGGGCATTGACACTGAGAACCTCTCACCCAAGGGAATGAGTAACAAAAAATCTAAGAGGTCAATTATGAATTGGGCTGTGATAAACAATCTGGTACAGATATCTTTGTTGTAATGTGTTTTTTGGTCATCTGGGTATATACCAAGTAGAGGAGAAAACTTCTAAATACGTATCAAAAATGTTCTCACATAGTAATGAGAAAGTCTCTTGAATATTATTGCAATCAGGTTGATGAAAAGATCTCCGATTGTATCTGAAGCCCGCACACTGTACCCCATGATTGAATTATTGTACACAGCTATGATTCATTTAAATAAATAAACAAATAAATAAAATAAAAATGTAAAAATCTAAGAGGTCAGATTTCATTTGGGTTAAGGTTAAGAGTAGAGATGTTTCCAGCCTTAGCAGAAGGCCCCGATTCCCCAAGATCCCCCCAGCTGTGCAATAACAGGGAAATACCTCTCAGGTACCAGTCTCTCCGCCACCATAGATCTTAATTTCCTATCTGGAAGTTATACTTTTCAGTGTAGCAGGTTCTCACATTCTTAAAGGAGCATAATTCTCTGCAATATCCACATATTTAACGTGTCAGACTTTTTATTCACTCAATGACCCTCTCCTTTTCCTATTTCAAAGCAAGCTACTCATTACTTTTATTACTTTGAGTTCAAAATTAACTTTACACACAAAAATTTAACTGTCATATTAGATAGATGCCGCCAATGTATTTTATGTATCTAGTAACAAAAGAATCCTATCGCCAAGTTAGGAGGAAGGATGGCAAAGAATTATCGCATGTTACCCAAAGGGAACAAAAATCTGGCCTGGCACACAGCAAGAACTTCTTCTGTTTTGTTAACCTGTCCGTCCACACCTAGAATTATTATTGGAATATGTTCAACAAATATTTGTCAAATGAAAAAGATAGAAAAAGGATAAGCCTGTAAAACAAATGGGAATTTGGGCTCAAATTTCAAAGTGATATATATATATATATCATATATATAGATTTTAATTTTGTTGTTGTTGCAGTTTGGCCAGGGTTGTGTTTGAACCCACCATCCTGGGCATATGGGGCCAGCACCCCACTCAACTGAGCCACAGGCACCACCCCAAAGTGACATTTTTAAACTGAGCTACTGAAAGAGTTCTTTCTACTCCCTTCTTAAAAGTACTGCTGTCTCAGTATATGAGCATATGTTAATCTCCAAATATTGCACTACAACATAAATAAAAATAACAGTACAAAATCTGTTATAAATTTTCTATGTGCCACTTTAAGTGATACATTCAGTAAAGCAATCTGCAAAGTCAGAGTTCCCCACCTTCTACAGTAACAACTCTATTATAACTGTGATAATAAGGATATTATTGGTGCTTTTAGAATTTAACACTCTATTTAATACTAGACTTAATGAATTATACTACCTAGGTGAATAATGAAAATTTAGTTTCTGTTTTTTCCCAGTGTAAGTACTGAATTCATAATACTTGTCACAGATACTCAAAAAGAGAGCCAAAATTTAAAAATGCAAAAAAAGTTTAATATATTTTCAGTGCTGCAAAAAGAAATCTTAAATCTAAAAAATGCACGACAAAACATTCCATAAATATCTTGAAAACCAGTATAAAAAATATGCATGATCTTTGCCGCTTTCCTATCTGTCTGCTAAACAGACAGGCCTTAGTAAGTGTTGTATCAGGAAGATTACTTTTCATTTTCAACAGTAAAAATTACAAACACAAATCTATGCCTAAAGTCAATTTTGTAATCTAATCTGGTTTTGCTTTTGATTTTCTAATCTGAAGATTTCGTATTTAGTGATAGGGCCAGTTATTCTTAGAAATAACCAAATCCACCTGATTACACAATTTCGTAATATCTTCTAAAACTCCAGTTTATTCCTTTAAATCAAAAGAACCGCAGGACCAAGTAACCTCTAATTCAAACGTTCTTATTTAAACACATTCATTAACCTTTCTCGTAATGGTTTATTATTTCTATTTCTCAGCATACATTTCCAAAATTCAAAATATATTTGATTCAGTAGTTATATAAAGTGCCACTGTGTCTCTCGATTGCAAGATAACTTTTTTTTGTTTTTGAGACAGAGTCTCTCTCTGTCACTCTGGGTAGAGTGCCCACTGTCACAGCTCAAAAGATCCTCCTACCTCAGCTTCCCGAGTAGCTGGAATTACAGGCACCCACCAGGATAATCAGCTAATTTTTTCTATTTTTGAGTAGAGATGGGGTATCGCTCTTTCTCAGGCTGGTCTCGAACTGAGCTCAAGCAATCCACCTTCTCGGCCTCTTAGAGTGCTAGGACTGAAGAACTGAACCATTGTGCCTGGACGATTGCAAGAAAATTTATAGCATTAAAACTTGAGTTATTGGGTGGCTCCTGTGGCTCAAAGGAGTAGGGTGCCAGCCCCATATACCGGAGGTGGTGGGTTCAAACCCGGCCCTGGCCAAAAACTGCAAAAAAAAAAGTGAATTATCCTATGGAAAAAACTGATAATTATTATAACTATCTCCTTTCAACTAACCAATTTACTAGTACCTTCATTTCTGTAAAACAACCACAATTGAAATCCATAATCAAAATCTATAACAACATTTTGGTCAACAATGGACTATATGTACAATTATAGTTCCATAAAACTATAATATCGTATTTTACTTTTATATGTTTAGATAGACAAATACTTGCCATTGTGTTGCAGTTACCTACAGTATTTCTTATAGTAACAAACTGCCCAGGTTTGCAGCCTAGGAGCTGTAGGCTACACATTCTGGTTAGGCGGCAATGGGAACTATTTCTGGTACCTAACCACCACAAGGGCAAGATAATAAATTTGCATTTTAAGCTACTAAATTTATGCATTTTGTTACAGCAGTAGTATGGCGGTTAATTTTATGAGTCAATCTGGCTAGAATGAGACTATCAGTTTTTTGTCCAAAGACTACTCTAACTGTTGCTGTACGGTGCTTTTTGAGATGTGATTACCATTAAGAGTCACTTGACTTCAAGTACAGCAGTTTATACCTCATAATATGCACAGGCCTCAACCAATCTGTGCAAGATCTCAAGAGCAAAGACTGAGGTTTCTCCATGAAGAAGGAACTTGGAAGCCAGAATACGGACTAACCCTGGCGATCCCACAGCACAGAGAGACAAACCCTTACCAACCATGTGTGTAATTAATTCTTCTGAAATGGAGAGAAGACTCAAATCTATGATGCTGTCACACTACTTCACAATTCACAAAAGTTTCTCCAGCATTCGATCCTCAAAGCGATCTTGAAACAAAGACGTGTCCCCAAAGGGCCTTTGGGGGCCCTTTTCCTGATAAAGGTACTGAAGCTTTGAAAAGGTAAAATTTTAAGCCATTAGCAAAACCAGAGCTACAATTCATACCTGGAGCATCCTTGTTCTGTTCTACTTACAACAGCAATCTTTTCCCAAAGTTGTTGAAGGAGGCTGAATATTTTAAAAATCATTCATTTATAAGATTACCTTATATATTTATTTTTATAATGGCTAGGAATGAGAGTTCTCTTTTGATTTTTTTACATCACCTTACAGAATAAAATGGTTTTAACAAGATATTTTACTGTTAAAATCGTTAGTGCCACAGATTGGAAGGCTGACATTGACCCTGGTTACTTTACCTAGGACAGAAGCGACAATCTTCAACCTTTGCCTTCCCTTCCCCAATCTGTAACTGTGAAACATGATACTTTGCTCGCCACTAAATCTGCATTTTTATTTCACAACTCATACATTCTGTGTACTTCAAAAAAGTACCAATCCCAATGCACAAAGAAAAACCTACTAATAAATGCCTTTTGCAAGAAGGAAACAAACACAGCATTGGGTTTCGATGCAGGAAAATCCATTTCCAGCCCTCCTGTAAACCCGTGATGGACATTGGCGGTACAGAATGAATGTACTCTTCGAATTATGACATCATGAAAAGACTGAAAGGATCTTCGGGTCAAACAATCCTTACAATCAACTAGAGTACTTTCATAATGTTCCATGAAAAATCTGATTTAGAAGTTAAAATAATTGTTACTTCTGCAGCGGTGTAGGTAGCTAAGATATTGATCTTCTTGATCTCCCAGATTTAGCTCAAAAAAATGCATTAATGTGCTCGAAGAACATGTAATCCAGCCTTTTTGTTTATAACAGAACAATCACACAATCGGAGAGCGACCAAAGTTTTCGGAGATGAAAGAGAATTTAGAAATCAATAGTGCTTTTTATTTGCACAGGTTCTCGGCTTGCTTTCTTTCATATACCTTTCTATAATACATAACAAAATAATCTATTTCATTAAACTCCGAAGGTAAGCATGGGTAGAAGTTAAAAGTTAAAAGAGTTTCAAAGGTAGAAGGAAAAATCTTTACAAGAAATAAACTTATACTAGTTAATATTTGTATTATCAGGAAGAAAAACAGCCTAAAATGTTCTACTTCCCTCACACAGTTCCCAACAAATATTAAAAAAGAGATAAGGGAGAGGGTGAAAAAGACCATTTTAAAAATATGTACCAGCCACTTAATAGGGTAGCAAAAAATGCACTCAAACATTTAGAATGGTCTCAGAATAAACAGTCCTAAGACAAGAAAATGACACAAAACTGAATCATTTCTGAGTGGAACCAGTGCTTTCCATATGTGTCTGCTACAATCTGAGCAACTTGCTTTATCTCTCACGTAGAAGGACCTCCCGACCTCCACTGTTTCCTCAGACCCACCTCGTTCCCTTATCCAGCCATCCAACAACCACATTATCTTTTTACAAAATGAGGCAAATATGCAACTCTTTCTTCTCACAGCTCTCCAAAAGAATTTACAAGAAAGTAAAAATTAAAAAAGAAAGAAAGAAAGAAAGAAAATACAAATTTCTTACCCTGACACTGCGGGGACCCTACTTAATTTAGACTTCCCCCTACCTTCCTCACTTTTATCTTTTCCCCTACGTGCCACTCACATTGGCATTTTCTGACCCTGAAATAAGCCCATTTGGTTTAAGGACTCTTCCATTTTTTCTTCTCCCAGATCATCAAGAGGCTGCTGATTATTACAAGAGCCTCATCCCAAATCTCAGTCCTTAACAGAGCCACCTGAGCCTCATTTCCAAATTACTCTGCATCCTCATAATTCACAACACTTCCATTGTATTTGAAACAATCTGAAATTATTTAGTAAACTATTTACACTTTGTCCATAGTCTGGCTCCCCCAAAGTGGAATTAGGCTTCATGAAAGAAAAGGATAAACTTCTGTTTACTAATATATATCCACCCTGCCTCAGTCTTGCTACAAGATAGGGGTTCAATCAATTTCTACTGAATAAAAAAGTAAAATGCACTTCACCAAGAGATTCATTTGGCATTTAATTTGCTGTCAGGAAGTGACATTCCCTTAAGGACCCTTTGCTATCTAAGACTGAAGAGGGTCTGGAAATGATTTTACAGGGGGTTGGAAAAATATTGCCATAGGCCCTAAAAAGCCCACCCAAGTAGGGCTCTTGACGTGTCTCTAGGCCACTGACTTTTAATTCACAGTTACCAGTTGAGGGTAAAACAAAGGATGCTATTAAATCTCTACAGCCAGGGTTTAAAATCAGGACCACCTGGTTCCCTGCTCTGGCAGCTCCTCTTTCTCTACCAAGATCACCTGAACGATACTTTGCTGCCAACCTCATAAAGGAAAGCTCTGTACAGAGCTCTTGCCTAACTCCCTGAGGCTCACCGCATGGTATTTATAGCTAGTCTAGGTTGACAAAAAGTTCTACTCCACTGCTACGAGAGTTTGGGGGGCCCAAAAGAGTGTACCCCCTAATGCTGTGTCTTGGAAAGGTGATAGACAAGCAAATACTTATCATCCATGGGGCTAAATATCAACTCAGAGGTAAAGCGGGTCGGAGGACCGGGAACCCATGAATTCAGAACTTGACCATGAGTTGAGCGGTGCCTCCTATTAGGGGCCCCCAAGTGGAGGTTTTCCCAGGTTCTTGGTCACCATCAGGAGAAAGAATTTCAGGACATACTACATAAGCCAAGCAAGCAGCTTTTTTCATTGAAAGTGGGAGTACACTCTCTCCAGAGAAAGAGAGCTGTCAGGCTAGGAAAGAGCGGCTGCCCTGGGAGGGAGGTGGGTTTTGGGAGAGTCCTACTAATTGAGAGGAAGAGTACTCAGGTGAAGGGGTTGGATTTTACTGAGAATTGGGGGAGTAAATCCTAGAATAGGCCGCCCTCATTTTCATGCTTTATAGCACTGTTTCTGACCTGCCGTGGTGATTTTGAAGGCAGAGACATCTTAAAACCACAGGTAAATGGTGCCATCATTACCCAAGTTCATGTGGGATGACCGAGACAGCTGACAAGCTGGTTGAAGCTGGTTCTTACCAGGTGTTATCAGCCCCTCTAGTTAGCTTTCACCTTTTACCACATGCACCCAACTTCCAAGTCCCTGCACCAGTTCTTAGCCCGATCTCCTTGCCATCCACTCTAGCACCCCCATCTAGAGGCCAGTCCTGATGCTTGTCAGTCTCGGGGAGTATACACTTTGCTTTGAACACGCTTCCTCCTCCACATGCTTCCCCACCCTTACGTTACAAATCTCACTATCTACCATCCTACAAATGTCGGCTTAAATGTCGCTTCTTTGAGTTAATTTCCATGATACCCCAAGTTAAATCAAGCCCCCATGTACATATTAATTAAAACATTAATTACAATTCTAATTACAGCGGTTATCCAATAAGCATCCACTGAACAAATTAATAAGCAGTACAGCTAATTAGACGATAGGCTCCATGTCAAGAAAAAAAATAAAGCGCAAAACACCAAAAAGCTCGGTGTGATTTAACTCTTTCCAACCCAATTTTTCTGCCATCCATATACTCCCCACTTCTTATTTTGGCCAGAAAAGAGATTGGTGGGTCCTTGTAATTATCTTACAGTTTTAAAAGAGAAAAACATAAATATGAAGTCCTCTTATCATTTTATTATCCATTTAAGGTTACATGAAATAAAGTGCTTTTGTGTATAATGTTTTGGACTGCGATACTTCTCGAAACAATCTCCAAAATAAAGGCCAGGCTTCCTCTTCCACACCTCACAGTCAAAAATGGTTTCTTTCCTTCCTCCTTTCTCCTGCTACAAAACACGCAATCCTTTGTTGATTTTGTTCATTTTGCATTGTGAAGTGAATCTTCCCATTCAGCCTTTCCTCGGTGTCAGACGATGATGGCCTTCCTCTCCTTTTTGAATTTCTGTTTCTCCTTGAGGAACGGGGTTTAGTCTAGCCAATCTTTGGTAACATTGCTCAAAAGCTGAGCGATGAGATTGCTCCCAGAAGAAAGGAGGGTCTGCACCTTTTTCTCCACTCTGCTTCTTATCTAATGAGTAAAGGATGAAGCATTCACAGCCGCAACTCTTCCACCAGCCAGATGAATAATATTCCCACCATTTGTAGGGTCTCCTTGTAAATTCATAACCACCACTGTACTGATCGGCTCCATTCGCTCCTTCCATAAACTTTGTATATTCTAGAATAATTGTCAGGTTTTCAAACTGAACAGGCTGTTTCTTCCTATAACCAGTGATCCAGTGTGTGCTTGGCCCCAAAGAATGGACTCAGCATGGTAACCCACCTGTTATCATGGAATAAGAGACACATCATTTTCATGGCTCATTGACAGGCAACCAATTCACCCTCTTGAAGTTTCTTCTTTTTTAGATCAGTTGGAAAATTCTTCCTCAAAGCCATAACTGTTTCTGTTATATGGTTTTTCATTTTATGCAATTCCCCAGCAAGCTGAGGGCTTGTGTAGAACCTGTCAGCGTAGATGTGAAAGCCTGAACCACTCCTGTGTGCTTGCAAAACTTGTGCCAAACGAGTCGCCATCCAAGACGTAAATGATGGAGCAGGACAAATCAGACTTCCTCTTGTTGTCTCGTCGTAACAACAAATGTAGACAACATGGAACCGTTTTCTGAATCCCACTGGCAATAGATTCCTAGGCCCCACTTGGTGGGCATCTGCAGCTCCTGAACTGAACCCTCCCTTGAAACCTGCTGGGTCAACTTACTAAATGCAGAATACAAATGTCTTCATACAATAACTAAGAAAATGCCATGAAGCATATGTTAAAGAGTTTGATGGAAACACTTCTTATTGTATATGAAACTAGCACATTGTACCCCTTGATTGCACTAATGTACACAGCTCTGATTTAATAAAAAAAAGAAAAAGACTAAGATTATACTGGTAGTAAGTACTATTTCTTAAAATAACATGATGGGGTAACAGATACACATTAAAGAAATACTTCAATCTAAATAGAACAAGTGAAGAATTTCCTAGAACCCACAACGAAGAACTTGTAATGCTGAATGAATCACAAAATGAATGTTCAATGTGTTCATTATTGAGGCAAAGCAAAAAGGAGCCTTGTGAGGCAACAAGGAAAAAATTCTCCTTGTAAATAAAGCAATTTCTTTTCAAGGAAATGGTAGAAGTCAAAAAAATGAAACCATACACTAGGCCCTTCTTCTTGAGAACTGTAGACTTAATAAAACTATAAGCAAAACCTCTGATGTGTGATTTAAGCCAGATGGAAACCAATAGAAAGTCTTTCAAAGACAAAAAATACGTCATAAAAAAATGAACTGAGTCACCTCCATCACAAAATCTGAAGGTGAGATTTAAAAAATATATTTTGAAAATACAATTTTATGTTTTACCTGACACTGTGGCTTCTTACAAAGAAAGAAAACAGTCTACCCCTATCTCTAGCATGTTTCTGTTCTGGTGTTCAAAAACCTGTGTCAGGTTAAGAGGTAAGGAGAGTTAATTATAGAAACAAGAACATCTAAAGCAAATTTCCAACAATTTTAGCTATCACAAGTTTTTCTTGTCTTTCTTTCTTTAATAATCTGTGGTGCTGGACAAGCAGGGTTCATGTCATGGCTTTGTCAGCTTACTAGCTGAATGACCTGGTCAAGTCATTCATTTCATCCCTGTGGTCACTCCCCTGTAAAATGTAGATAATAACTTACCTTACCTTATTGAATTAGGTTTAAAAGGTTTAACATATGCTACAGTAACTTGTCATAGAACATATGAAGTATATGCCACATAAATATTTGTTAAATAAAAATAAATAAAAAAGGAAATATTTATTAAGCCAAATCCTATGTTAGGCTCTGAGTGTATAAACACCAATGCAACAGGATGCCTGTTTACAAAAAAGCTTGGTGATGGAGATGAATGCATAAGCAATGATTACAAAATAACAAGAAATGTGCTATTCTAGACATGGGCATAGTCTACTTGTGAGTACATAAACAGGACATTTAACTTCACCACAAGCTAAGTGGGAGAAGGAGAGAGAATCAGATCAGTGTCCCCATTCAGGTTCAAAGTCTTCACAATAAGGCCCTTCCTACAAGAAGTAGACTTGTTGGCCAAGTATACTCAAATCCATGAGGAGTGAAAAGAAGGTGCTTACCCTTGCTCAACTTAGAGAAGCCTATCACAAAGAACAAATCAGACAACATAGAAAATAAAAAGACTATCTCTACTCGCTATTCAAAAAGAAGCTATTTTCTTCCTCCAGGCCCTGTCAGAGCCTAGAAATGTTCCTCAACTTATTTCATTTTCACTGTTTGTAAAGCATAATCTAAAACTTGACCACCCGGTATTTCCTGAAAACATGGTTTAAATTTTTCTCATCATTAAGTCAAAGTGAAAATTGAAGTGTTTCTTTTTGAGAGATATTTCCTCCATGTACTTGGCCAACATTCTCATTCTCGTACTTGTGATGTGTTTTAGCTTTTCCTTTCAAGGTTAAGGAAGCAGTGTTAACTATGATTCTTCTCTAGTGAAAACTCCAAGAAATCACAAGCCTAAATATAAACCACTAACAACTGGCAAAGTTTTATTTTCCCTCCATTTCAGAAGTAGATAGAAAAGAGTTGGGCTTTCTTATCCAAGATGTCTTTAGGAACCCCCAGTGACTGCTTCTCAGTCTATCCCCTTAAGGTTTTTAACACCAGTGAATGAAAATTTCCTCTGCCTTCCCTCCCATAACCCTGCCAATGGGTTGTCCTTCAGCTTTGTGCCCTTTTCACATACCTATATCATGTGGAGGGAGGAAGCAGAAATGCAAAATCTGAGGTCAGAAATTTGATCTTCATGCTATCATTTTCTCTAGTCTGCCCAAAAGCAATAGGAAAGAGTCACCTTAAATATTGCTTAGCCAGGCATGATAGCTGGCACCTGTAGTCCCAGCTACTCAGGAGGCCGAGGCAAGAGGTTTGCTTGAGCCCAAGAGTTTAAGATTGCTGCGAGCTATGATGCCACGGCACTCTACCCAGGGTGACAGAGTGAGACTCTGTCTCAAAAACAAAACAAAACAACCCTGCTAGATTTGATTTCAATGTGTCAAAGGCACATAAAACAATCAAGAATAGCTACTACCTTTCTCTGCCCCCCTTTTACAAGCTACATTTTCAGAAAACATAACAAAAGAAACTATTTCAAATTAGAATGCAAGCAAACCACTTACACTTTGGCTAATCCTGGAAAATTTTGTGATTTCAAAAAAAATTATGTTTAGTCTCAGCTATATGACATTCCAACAAAATATTCATTTCATTCTTCCACATGTGTAAACTTTATGTCCAAAACTGTAGTTCCCTTAGCCAATACTCTAATCCTTCTGAAACAGTTGTTCCTAGGTTGAATAGCAATGGTGTTGTATAAAAGGTTTGCAAAAAACCCTAAAATCTGATCTTTGGAATCTGACACTATTCAAAGGGGAGGATAACCCTTTAGCACATTAACCATATTTTGATACTTAATATGAATGACTCTGAAGGAATATGTTTTAATATATAAAACTTATCTTCATCCATTTGAAGATTAACTCATAGGTATGAAAAGAACATATATCAGTGGCTAGAGGGCAAGAAGTATGTCTTTAGAGCTTGTTTCACATCATAACTGGCAGGGTTCTGAACCTTTATTTAATTACCTAATATATGCCACTTGGTATACATATGCACACACATATACATATATATATAAGTATTAACATGTAAAATTCATAAATGTGTGATTAATATTTGAATATACATACTCAAATATTTTAATTTTGTCCAATTAAAGTTTATACTTGTCACCAAGTCACTTCTATTATTCTAAAAAATTATCAACATGAATTAGGAAAGGTTTATTAGTGTTTTCCAGAAAGACAATGAATAACGAACAGCCCACCTGATTTTCTTCCTTAAGTCACAAAGCAGTGAATTTTCTTTACTATTCCTACTGTCTTTCTTTCATACAACCAAGAGCTTCCCCAATGAACCACAGACTGCTTCAGGTTAATCATTCCTGACCTCTGGGTCCCAGGATAGGAGAAGAAAGGAAAGAGGGAGGTAAACAACAACAATTCAATCACATTCTGTATCTGCATGTTATAAAATAATATTATATACTATTAGACAATGAATATAAAAGACAAATGACTCTTCTGATATCTTGCTGATCCATTAAAGGCAAGAACAAAGATGCTTACCTGCTGTTCCCGCATTCTAGCAGCACCAAGTTCTGAGAGAGACATGGTGAGCTTCTCTTGCTGTTCTGATAAATATTTCTGATAGAGGCTAAGAAGTTCTTGGCATTCTCTGTACTGTAGCTGAAGAGGTGAGATTGCAAATTAAGGGAAAAAGAACTAAAAAACTGATTCAATCTGCATCCATCAGTGTTGCTTTTGGAATTCCAATAAACAAAACCAAAACAGGAATGCAATGATATTTGGTGAGAGAGTAGGTAAAAATAAAATCTTCAGATAAAAACAGTACATACATCCCCCTCCCTCAAATCATAAAGCAATAATTCACAGAGTAGCTATAGCCATTCCATTTGAAAAGAAATTTAGCTCTCAATTCTTTCAATTTGAAAACATAAAAACAATTGAAGACACATGTAAAGGAACTCTTGCCTCACACCATATATAAAACTAAATGAAAACAGATCATTCATCTCTATATAAAAATTAAAACAATATAACATAAAAACACATAAAATTACATTTTTGTGATCTTGGATTAGGCAATGATAACTTAAAAGTACAAGCAACCAAAGAAAAAAATAGGTAATTTGGACTTCTTCAAAATTTAAAACTTGGGTCAATGCAATGGTTCACACCTATAACCCTAGCACTCTGGGAGGCTGAGGCAGGAGGATCACTTGAGGACAGGAGTTTAAGACCAGCCTAAGCAAGAGTGAGACTCTGTCTACATAAAAAATAAAAAACTTAGCAAGGCATGTTGTTATATGCTTGTACTCCAAGCTACTCATGAGACTAAGGCAGGAGAATCACTTGAGACCAGGAGTTTGAGTTTGCAAGGAGTTATAATGATGCCACTGCACTCTACCCCAGATGACAGAGTGAGACTCTTGACTCCAAGGAAAAAATTTAAAACTGTATACTTCAAAAAATATATGAATAAATTAAAAAAGACAACACCAGAATGAGAGAAAATATTTGGAAATCATATGATAAAGAACTAGTGTCCAGTTATATAAAGACAATGTACAATTCAACAATTAAAAAGATGGTTAACACAATTTAAAAGAGGGCAAAGGCTTTGAACTGACATTCCCCAAAACAAATGACCAAGAAGCACAACATGCTCAACATAATTAGCCATTAGGGGAAATGGAGATCAAAAAAACAGTAAGATACTAAGTCACATCTACTAGGATGGCCAGAGTCAAAAAGAATTACAATAACAAGTGTTTATGAAGATGTGAAGAAAATGGAATCCTCCTATATAGCTAATATGAATGTAAATTGTGCTGCCCCTTTGGAAAATAACTTAGCAGTGTTTTAAAAAATTAGACATAGATATACCATATGCCCTAGCAATTCCACTCCCATATATATAACTAAGACAACCAAAAACATATGTCTATGCAAAAACTTATACATGCATATCCAGAACAGTATTATTAAAACAGTCTAAATGTCCACCAACTGACAAATGAATAAACAAAATGTGGAATATTGTGTAATTAAATGTTATTCAACCACAAAAAGGAATGAGGTACTGCTACATAGTACAACACGGATGAACCTTAAAAAAATTATGCTGAATAAAAGCCAGACACAAAAGGATTTATATTATATGATTTAATTTATATAAAATGTTCAGAATAGACAAATCCATACAGACAGAAAGTGATTGCTAGGAATTGGGGGAAATGACATTGGGACTAACTGCGAATACGTATGGGTTTGGGGGGATGGTAATGAACATGTTCTGTATTGTTTGCATACCTTTGGGAATAGACTCAAAACGATGTGATGGTGCACATGAAAGGGAGAATTGTAAGATGGCGGCCGAGTAACAGCTTCCTTGCAACTAGGCAAGGTGAGACTGGGGAGAGAGGACTTCAGGCATCTCTGGCAGGGGAGATCTGCCCAGAAACTTCCCTTTGGGGACACAGGGAGACAGTGTAAGACTCCTGGACAACCCAAGGAAGGCAAAAGCGGCAGAGATTGGGCAAATGGTTGCATGTGTTCGTTCGGTCTAATACTGTTGGCAGCTGTGGGTGGGGCAACGGTGGGACTGCAGGCTGGAAGGGCCTTGCCTGTGAGGTGTTTGGGTTTCTTTTGGACTTGGCACTCGGTTGAACTGCCTTGGGAGAACTAGGGCAAGAGTGCAGGGGTCTTTTAGTGTTGTCTGGGGCCCCAGACTGGGCCACCGAGCCAGGCTGAGCTACCAGTGTTTGGTTGTGGGCTGTGTGGAGCCACTGTGGGAGAACTGCCCTGGAAGGCTCCATCCTCAGGGTCGCAGAATAAACATCAGGCGGGAGCATGTAATCTAGTGATTGAGCAACCTAAAGGTGGGGAATGAGACGCCTTGCAGCCTTAGCTCTCAGGGGCATAGGGTGAGAACGGTTTTGGCACACTGGGTAAGTGGATAGCCACTTAAGGAGTGATCCCAGCAAAAAGCGCTTTCCTGGGAAAGCCTCTGCTTAGCCCAAGTTAGCAATTTAAAGTGTCTTCTAAGCAGGCTGAGGAAGATTTAAGCTCTCCACCATGCAGGGTCACTCCCTACAAAGATCCAGTAACAACAGAGTGATTCTGCCAGGGTCTGATCTGCGAGAGACACCTCCCCAACTCTGAGGACAGTCAAAGGCAACAGTGAAAAATAATCATGAGGCGGAATCAACAAAAAAACTCTGGCAATATGAATAACCAGAGTAGGTAAAATCCCCCAAGGAATGACAAGGTAGATGAAGCACAAGATCCCTTGCATAAGCAAATGCCTGAGATGTCAGAAGTTGAATTCAGAGTCTGGATAGCAACTAGGATCAGCGCAATGGAGGAAAAGATGACCCAAAAGATGTCCCAAGAACTGAACGAGTTCAAAGAGAAAATGACCAAAGA